>JAULBP010104083.1:0-10615 GCA_032355345.1 Lepetodrilus pustulosus
TAGTATTCGAATGTATGGTAATTCTTGAGGTTGTTCGGAGTGTTTGCATACCTCACTCGTCGCAAATGGGTGCAAGATTCCTGCACCGACGTTAATCTCCATAATTATTCAGTCACTCAGCAACTGTGCATGCGAACTGTATAAGATCTACCACTGCAGTTTGCCATAACGGAAGAACTTGAAACGGCACATTGAATTATGCTAGAAAAGACAAAGCCATTGATCGTTTCATCAAGATTGGAAGAAAGTTTAGCTAGTACCAGTACCACCTTTACAATCTACACGGTACATTATATCAATCTCGTTCTACTTTATAATTGTTCCCAAAAGGTGACAATTTTAATACATAATTATTGTTGCTGTTTGACCACAAGAACAACTTTTAAAATCGGCCCATTGGATAGTTAGAAAAGACGTAACCAGCACATGTACATTGGTCACTTCAGCATCCAATATGGCATTATTATGCTTGCTGCAGAGAAAGGACGTTTGACCATGAAACGCGTCAACAAACCGTGATTGTATGCCTTACCTTAAAGATAACGGCGTGGTTAACCACTTTGCTATGTTTCTAAACAACTTAAGTTGAAAATAATTGCCTCCAAAGTTTTTGTTAAGACTACGTATATAGTAACTGTATAGCAATGGTTATGTGGGAACATTAATAGTGATGCAATTTTGGCACATTGACTAATAATAATATATAGTGTCCATACAAGTCCATTGCACCCCTTTACACTGAACTGACCAGAAACTATTGAATACACTACTGGACCGAAGAGCAATCGGTGCACTGATAATCTTATTATCCAAGCATTTTCACATGGACAGATCATACGCGATGCGTGATCATAGTGTATGTAGAGTATGATTGCTTGTCCATACTTCTTGAAGGTGTCAATTTATCAGATACCAACTGACATATATGTCGTACCTACACAGATACGATATGTAGATGTTTTCATCGTTGGGCACTGACAGGAGAAACTAGGTTAGAATGTTCAAGTGTCCGCTGTCTGGGAGACATCTGGATCAAAGATACGGTCAACCTTCGTATTATTTACACTCATGACTTCACTAGAAACTTATAAACACGTCTTTCCATACCAGCCTTCTCGAGTTGTCAGAAGTAGCCTATGGTATGATGAAACCCCACCCCACCCCACCCCACCCCAACAACAATAAACCATACATGCAGCTATAGTTCAATTTTTATTTTATTTTACTAGTGTGTGTTCAGTTCCAACATACATATTTAAAACTGGTATTAGTGGCCAGTAGCCTTTTTGGACATAACATATTTAATTTAGCGTTATGTTATTTTCGGCAAAGAATTTCCAATCGTCTACAGACTCCGCATGTATAAAGTCTTCAAGAACTTGCTCGCACATTGGAAAAAGAATAGCACCAGATTCTTTAAACTGAAACCTCCCCACAAATATCTGACATTTCTTTTTATAACTATAACAGTAATCTTCGTAATAGCAAATGTTATATTGACTATCTCTTCATAATGTTCCTACTTTGGTATTTTAGTTCGTGTTTATAGTTGCTTTAGCGTGTACGGTATCTATAAATGCATGCATTCATATACAGCGGCTTAGACTATACCTATAGACGTGATTCTACGCCACATCATATATATATAGTGACTTATCCTGAGATTTATCCTCCACATGTCGCTTTTAGCATCATGGTCGTTGTCAGGAAATACGTATTACACTCTCGAGTACATTCTGATTGATAATATCGACAACATGGATACGTCAGAATAGTAGTTCCAATATTACAGCAACAGATGTGCTAGTTGGTTTTACGTTTAATAAATAATAATAATGTACGCATGGTACACGACTTCTATTCTTATTTAGTTATCAAAAGACCATGCAAATCTATACAATAAACGTTAGCAATTCTTCATCCAGATTTGGGTGCATGGTTACATTTTCTTTCGGCGTTATATGATAATATATACACTCAATCAAATGATAGGTTGTAAACATGCACTTACGACACTCGACGTTAGGGCTGAAACGGGTATCCGGGTACTCGCGGGTACTCGAGTACGGATCGGGTACATTTGATCATACATGTACGTATATTCACATGTATCATTGTCAGTATTCATATGGTAATATCTACTCGTAATTGGTACTGGCAACACGAAATGCTTCGATATCAGTTCCGTATTATTTGCAGGCATGGTTGCATAACAATATTCTGACTTCCTAGACACCATCGTCCGTTATTATGGACAATAAGATTATCTTATATGAGACGTCAGCAACACGTATTTTCATGGTTTTGCTGTCTTGAGCAATGATCATCAAGGTATTGCAAAATTAGTGAATTTCACTAATATAATAACATCTGCAAAGTGAACTAAACAAACAAAGAAAATATCATATTTGTCGACGTTCAAGAATGCTTACAAAAAATAAGTTTGTCTTTATATTAATCTCACTTTCAAGAACAAACTTTACAATCATGTATCTTTTACGTTCCTAGTATGGTACCTTCCAGTTTCTATGTCCAAATTATGTGAAGATTGATTGAATTATTGCTTTACGTCGCAGCGGGAATATCTCACCCATAGGCGACGACAAAGTCTATATTTCGACAAACACTTTTAATACAAAGATATTTATTTAAAACAATAATATTGTAAAGTATATAGCCTATATAGTAAAGTAAAGTATATTATATAAGTATCTTTACCCGGTGGAAAATGGGCAAATTATACTTTTAGTTAATATACTATGTCCATAAACTTCTCTCCCCATTACCTTCCTCAGGATGACTATATATCAGTGTCCATCACATCTTCACGGTCTTATAGGATCGCTGTGTATACGTTATAAAGTTGATATATCATTGACAGATAATTATGTCTTATTTAAATGTAATTTTAGGTGTTTGTTTTTTTTACAGAATAGCCTTTGATGAACTGAACAGTTTACTTCTAATAAACTAATGAAACTAAAAGGCAATTCATAGCTTGATAAAAGGTAGAAAGCTGATGGACGACAATTCTTGTTTATATCACATTTCACTATAATCGATAGATATCAATATGTTTAACATGATACGCCTATTCCTGAACCTTGCGTGTTTCTACTTAATCATATACATATTCATAACAAGAATATTACAATTATTGATAACAACAAGCAGTTTACAGCAATGCTTTATTTCATATCAGTGTCTATTGAACATTCAAAATCAGTGTATTGAACAACATACATGAAGAAACTGAATAACTGGTACGTAACAGATGGCCGAGTCTATCTGTATGAAGTTTTGAAGGCACATTCGTTACAGGAAAAACTACCATAGGGAACTGATACTATCACCCTGTATATGCAGCTGTGTTTCAGTTGAGCCTAAGGAACTAACATATTTTGATGAATTAATATACATGCATGTATTTATCATCAATAGTATTACGTACATTCATTATCTGTGTTCATTCCAAACCGTTTCAAATAAATTAACACATTAACAAGCTCAGTGGAACCCAGGACATGATCACATATTCCTCGTCTTGGCGAGTTCTGATCGTCACGAGCGACCAATATCATGGTAATAATGAACAGCATTCTTCTCTACCTTCTTATATTTATACTATCGACTTTATTGTACTACGTGACTTGTAAGTACTAAAAGGCAGTTAGTAGGCCCTACATAATCATCACCACGACCATGATGGCTCCATGAAGAACCATGACGAACCATGACAAGTTGGGCAGACATGATCCGTTAGCCTTCATTGTACTTTTGTACGTCTTATAGTATCATGAGTGATGCATCTGACTGGAATTGTGAAATGTTCAGGCATGAATAAAGTGTACTAAATTTACTAAAATATGCCACTAAATTATCTGCTAGACAACTAAAGTTGAAGACATCACAAAGACATTGGCTGATGACGTTGACAACCGCCTCCTCTGACTATCTAGGCCTACGAGGTCTGACCAACAATGTCCAGCATGGTCTAGTGAACCTAACGTTAAAGGCAGCTTTCAATATTTATTTACAAAACAATAAAACATCGCCCGCGTTCATAACTTCCATAAACAGCTGGTACAAACAACGCCCAAACCAACACGGGTCACTTTCTCCGTCGTCTGCTGTGATCCATCCACGCATGCGCTACGACCTGGGGTAGGGGGTCAGTTGTCACAGCCTTTGAGAGGGCATGCGATAATAAAATGTTCATCATCTCAGACGGCACAAGCAATGTTATCAGATATTTCGGGTAGGCAAATAGCAGATGCAGTGTACTCGGTGTACGAGCTACCGAGGGATATGTGAAGACAAGGCATGTCGAGTGTGAACATTTTATGCAAGATCGGTCTGTGGGGATGCGCTTTGTTTGCCATTCTCGATGGTCTAGACGCGTCAGCTGATCATGGGAAAGAAAGCAAAGCGTCCAACCATTCCGGTCATTACCCTGTGATAACTTGGGATTTTGACCATGTTGAAATGCCATATATTATATGCCTATGGATATTTCTTGCGAGTGTGGCAAAAATGGGTTAGTTTATTCACAATATTATTGCATTTTTCACTGATCTAGTGAAAGTCTGTGTTTCTTTTATCTCCAATCTGATTGGTCAGTTGTCCAAGTGTGGGCATGGATATTGCCCATTATTTACGTTTTTATTACTATATTAGATATAGATCTTTTAAAGCTATGCTATTATTTATACCAAATATATAACATTAATTGTTTCATATTATATTTATGTATGTTTAGATATAATTAGTCTAAATTATCAAATGATGATGAAGGCAATAATTATAGTTATGATAACAAACGATGTCAAGATTTACTCAAACTTTCAGGACAAATGGTAGGAATCTCTGAAATTACATAATGTAAGAAGGTTTGCAAAGTATGCTTCTCCTCAAATATCACAAAAGAATATACTTACAACTTACATATGTATAGATAAGTACAATAGATGGAATTAATATAACCCATGTTATGATAAGGCCACTATACTATGTTGTTATAATCCTACAACAGCGTGCAGATTAAGCGCATATCACACATTGATTGAATCCATATCAACCTCTCGTAATCCATGAACATGTATGAACAGCAGGAATAACATGAGTACAGATATATTGACTTAATGGAAGTTCTCGTGGATTGTGGAAATTGAATAAATTCTACTTTTGAGTAATGTGTGTGTTTGAGAGACAGAGTGAGAAAGAAGGAGGAATTTTTGGCTATATAAAATTGATGATATTACTCAAATATTGTGGTATGCATTCATTGAAAGCTGTGATTGACTCAGATTGTATGCCTTTAGAAGAACATTTTGGATATACAGTGTCCCCTCAATATAACGCTGAATTTGGGGTTCATGACATACCCCCAGCCTTATAGTACCAGCCTTATATGATAGTACATGTACAGCTAAATAACAAAAATAAAAATGGGATCCACATCTGACCCAGCCTTATATCTGAATCTGCTGTGTATCGAACAGTGTTATATCGAGGGGACACTGTATATTTTTTTAAATGTTTTTTTCTCACTTAATGGAATTATCTTGATATCTAAATAGCAAATTCATGGCTCAAGACTAACATTTTGAGTTACCTGCCCACAGGGCTAATCAGGTCAAGTTAAAAAGGAACCAAAGGTGTTTTATCTAATAAAAAAAAATAGGTTGCCTGCAGTGCTATTTAACCAAATTTGTCCCTGTACGTCGTACTTATATTCCAGAGCCCTGTAGAATACTTTATTTAAGCATGTACTGATGTATCTTTGCAAAAGTAATTTAATAAGTAATATTAAGATATACCACTAGTCTGTATCAACTGATCAAGGACGAGACAAACTTATCTCCAGTCATTCAGCTCGGTTAATATCGTTACGATATCAATCACTCAAGGTCATGTGCATCACATTTTAATGTATTGAAACCAACATCTAGCATAATATGTCCAGTGTCCAGCATTACGGTAGTATCAATTATCTGACATAATTGGATAAATAATTCAATTGAATTTCTACATTTGCTTTTTGAAATTAATCTCCTGGTCCCCCATTTCACAAAGTAAAACTTCCACCAGTTAATATATAGATGATATTACACAATGTTCTATTTAATATCAACTTTATGTCCCGATTGAAATAATTTTACTGCACAAGCTTCAGCGATGTTTTTTTGATGAGGGGCAATATGAACAATGAATATGAATTTTTAACTTTCTAGTCTATGTCATTTAGATTTGGAAAAATTGGCATTTGGGGGCAGATACTTAATTTGGTGGTGATGAAAAAAAAAATGGCATTCACCAGAAAATTAGCTTGAGAAAAGTACAGTGCCCCCTCGATATAACGCTGTATTTGGGGTCCATGACATACCCTTATAGTACCAGCCTTATATAATAGTGCAGGTAAATAACAAAAAATTAAAATGGGATCCACACCTGACCCAGCCTTGTATCCGAAACCGCTCTGTATCGAACCGCCTTATATCGAGGGGACACTGTACTGTCAACATGACCATGGGAACCAGTTGAACTAATTCAATGATGCAATTTCTTCAGGCTTCCATCTGTATGACCGTCTGTCCTCCGTATTCCCTGAGAGTTGTCTCCTCATTGTCATGGGAATCTGCGTGGGCGTCATCCTGCACTACACCCGCGCCGCCGCAACGTCGCAGTACATCCTGGACGCCAACACCTTCTTCCTCTTCATCCTCCCTCCTATCATCTACGACGCCGGCTACCACATGCCGAATAGGCCGTTCTTCCGCAACCTCGGGACGATCCTGCTCTTGGCCATAGTGAACACCTTGTGGAACACCGTCGCCATTGGAGTTGCATTATGGGGCTGTTCGTACGCCGGGTGGATCCGTCGACCAATCAGCATGCTCCATTGCTTCGTATTCAGTGCCTTGATATCGGCCGTGGATCCCGTTGCCGTCCTGGCTGTTTTCGAAGAAATTCACATCAATGAAATGCTGTACATCATTGTATTCGGAGAATCTCTGCTCAACGATGGAGTTACAGTGGTAAGATTTCCCTTGAAGTAATTCAATATTTATATGTATACTCCCCAGAGAGTTGAAAAGGAATTGTTGAGTGTACCCACATCCATTGACCGTGGTAATAATATGATGCGCCTGTGAGAATTTGGCGCTATATAAATAGATTATGTTATTTATTATTATGTATTTATTCCCCAAAGCTGTTGATAACTAGAATTTAGAAAACGAGATCTATGTGATCAAATGTGTTGTAAGGATAAACTGCAAGCAATGAATGAATGGATGAATTGGTACTTTACGTCGCAGCGGGAATATCTCACACATACTACAGGTATTGAGCGCAGTGGTGTAGAGGTAGCAAGTTTAGCTCATGCCATTGTGTAGGACTCCTGGGAAAAGTGGTTAGGTTCACACGTACTGGTCCCATCCTTACAGCTGTAAATGGGTACCTGGTAGGAGGAGATGGAATTATAAATGTTGACCTTCCAGCACCTTAACTGGCAGCTTTGGCTGTATACTTAAGAATGTTTTAGAAGTGAGACGGTGCAATGAGAGCAAATTGACACATTGAGCAGGTTAAATGTATCGCTATGTGCAATATTAATATGCACATTATTATTTATAATTATTATTATTTTATATTATTGTTAATATGTTATTATTATTGTATTACATGTGTTATTATTATAATTATTATTATTATTATTATTATAATTATTATTATTATTATAATTATTATTATTATTATTATTGTTTATTTATATTATTATTATTTTATATTATTGTTAATATGTTATTATTATTGTATTACATGTGTTATTATTATTATTATTATTATTATTATTATTATTGTTTATGCAGTAAGGCATTATTTTTCATGTTTATCCAGATAAATAGGTTTAAATGCTTTTTTAATTGATCCTAATTAATGTTTATTAAAGGTGGCTAAATAAGGGTTACCGTAATGGAACTGATGGAATAATTGTACAAAACTACTATTATTATTATTAAATTAATTGCTAACTGCTGATTGCAGTGGAGTGTACTAATTGCAGTGTATCTGCACAAACCACAGTCATATCATTGTAGAGTACTATCATCATGATCATACTATGTGGTTTCTACAAGCAGGCCTGCGTAACCCAGGGATCTGAACACTAATTGCTAGGTTGCGGATCCAATACTCTACTGACCATGTTGACTGAGTCATAGGGGTAACCCTTCTGGCCATGACTACTAAAAGTAGGAGCACCTTGTATCACACTCAGACCTAGTTATCGTATGTTATTATCATTGGTAACACACATTGGTGTTCTCCACCAACCATAGTGATCGAGATCATTACTGTGTTGTGTAACCTACTATATCCCTATTTATCTCGGTGACAAATATTCAACTAGTTGCACCATGCACCTTATAACCAAGTTATAGCATGTAATTATTTTTATTTGTATACTGTAAGTCATAAAATGTTAGCATCATTAAATTTTATTGACTGATGGATTATTGACCTGAATGTTAACTCTTTAATGCCTGGTGACTTGTAGAGAAGTCAAATTTTCCACCCCACTTAAGGCCCGGTGACTTGCCATCTACCGTATATCATGGGGTATAAGCCCAGGGGGCCCGACTAATTCGGTACTTTCAATCTCAATCTCAAATAAATAAATTTATATGTGAAACTTTTGATTATTCGTTTGATCGACATCTTACTTTTGATACTCTGACACCTACTTCAAATTCTACTGAAACCACTGTTGAATCGATCATTGTTGGATATGTACAAAAGTAAGAAAACTTCAAATTTAATTTCTAGTAAATGTGATTATTGCTAGATGGGTTTCTAGTTGTATCTATTCAATTGTAATTTATTTTTATTATTATTTTCCAAATGGATTCAGAATCATTTCCCAATGTACTGGTGTTTGAAAGTCCTGTTTGATGAGTAGTATATTATTATTATTATTATTATTATTATTATTATTATTATTATTACATGTATTATTATTATTAAAAAATTATCATTATGCATGGTTTAGTTTAACTTAGGTTTCCATTTTTGGGAGTCCCAGGGACTCATGGTAATACACTTTTCGCGTCCCGAATTTAAAAATGGGAGTCCCATATTTTATCTGAATAATTAAGCCAAATATATCCTTTGTGCGTGTACATTTGGTGATGCTACAATATATTGATGTGTATTCATTTTTATCAGCTGGTTATTTGAAATTATTTTATTGTAATTTCTTCTAATCTATGCTGTGATGTAATGAATTTAAAAACATGATAACAAATTAATCTCAAGTTTTCCAGGAGGACGCTTAGCAAAATATTCATGCGTCCAAATTTGCATTTTTTTGCGTATCTGAAGCAGGATTGCGCGTTCGGTAAAACCCTGCATTATGAATAGTCTTAAGTTTAGTAAGTAAGTAACCAGTTAACTGTTACACTACTGTACTTGTTTTGCTGGTGATTAGCACCATTTCCTAAATATATTTAGTGATAAATAATTTTCTAGTGATCTAGTACAGTAGTTACCGTATCGTGGTTATCAGTAGTCAACCTTTCTTCTCAATGTTTACATATACATGTTGACAACCACCTGGTCAGTGGATATGTTACACATTGTGTATCTTATAGCTCTATTAAGTATCTCCATTATCAATGTCCAGATATATCTGAAGTTATATAGCCAAATTCTTGTGTATCCTATCTAGTGTATATGCACTAGTTCTCATATTTACTACGAGATTATAAGAATTCTCTTAGTAATCGTCTATACACGTGCAGTAGACGTCTACTTAAAGTAATTATCACTTATGTTCTATGTATTCATGGCAATCAATTTTTGGTATATGTTACTAATTCTGAAAAATGTCTGTTGAAATGGGGGGTAGGGGGTGGAAAAAAATAATTTAAAAAATAAAAAATAAATAAATAACAAAAATAAAAT
Organism: Lepetodrilus pustulosus; assembly: GCA_032355345.1. Classification (NCBI taxonomy): domain Eukaryota; kingdom Metazoa; phylum Mollusca; class Gastropoda; order Lepetellida; family Lepetodrilidae; genus Lepetodrilus; species Lepetodrilus pustulosus. The sequence continues at coordinate 9,967 of JAULBP010104083.1, forward strand.
AAATGATAATTATGAGAGCTTTGAGAAATAATACCCAGATAAGCTAAATACAACAGATAGGATATATATACACCAGGGTATCATTTATCGAAGCTCTCATATCTACTACAAGACCATTTATAAATATGTAAGCACTTATATACTTATAGCAATCTCTAATTTGCCACTCATGCACTTACGAGAGCTCTATGGTTTTCATAAGGGATATGAGAGCTTCGAGAAACGATACCCAGCACACCAGAACTTGCACTGGAGTGGCCATTATACACACACGTATGTGTCTGACCGCTGGTCAGCTGACTTAGTGTAGTGGTCAAGTGACAACAGCTGTCAACACTGTCAAACTGGTCAAACCAGGACCTTGAACCATATGTCAATGGAAACTTGTATTATTGAATTTTATCAACACCACTGGACCATGCCAACTCCCAAAATACTTTTACTATTTTAGGAGAAATGGAAACTATTGTATTGAATTTATCAACACAACTGGATTGTCAAAATTATTTTACTGTAGAAATTAAAACTATTTTATTATTGAATTTATCAATGTGACCATGGTCACTGGATTGTCAATACAGTGTCCCCTCTATATAAGGCTGTATTTGGGGTCCATGACATACCCCCAGCCTTATAGTACCAGCCTTAT
>JAULBP010104094.1:0-10614 GCA_032355345.1 Lepetodrilus pustulosus
ACAGAACTAAAATTGGAGAGAAATATATTCATATATCTAATATCAAGTTAAGAAAATATTTGACATAGATACATTTGCATATATTTTACATATCAGAGTAAATTTAAGAATACATTTTGTAACTTGGTGAAATATTATATATTTTTGTTTGATTTGCATCTAATTAATTGGTTTATTATATAAACTACTTATTTTGAGGAGATTCGCATGTTCTGGACTTATTATTTCTGTAAATGAATGCGAAATGAATGTTCATGTAAACCAAACACAGTTTGAGAATGAAGATAACCTTTCTTCAAAAGTATAAACTACTAGTTAATATGTTTATTGTCAGAGTCAGTATAGCGGGAGAACTGTCTGTATCACTGTGACTACAGTTCCAGTCAGTGGAATCTACAGTAGTTTTTACAAATGTCCATTAAGCTCTGCATGGCTCGTGTATGTAACCTAGGTATGTCACATATGCATGGTGTAGTACGGCCTGAACAAGGATCAAATCATCACGTTGAGGTCAGTAGGAATACTTGCTGGCTCCAGCGGATATTTGCATGTCTGTATGCTTACCTGATAGTACTTACCTGATAATGCTTACCTAATAAAGCGTGTAGTAGTAGTAGTAGTAGTAGTAGTAGTAGTAGTAACAGCATTAGTAGCAGCATGACTTGAAATTCTTCTTGTAAATAAAGCTATATTTATTTATTTAGTTATTTATCGTCTTTCGTATCCTCTATAAGTGTTTTTTTTTTAAATGATAATATTGAACCATTTCGTATCTTTGAGGTGGGACGTAAATAAAACGGCTCTGCTGCCCGAGACGACTGCACCCCATGTAGCCTACAGTTGCAGGGCTCCTGACAAATCTGATGGCAGTACTGCAGTGATGCCTCGTATAATAGCGATACGTGAACGATGGAATGTAATCTGCCTTGGAGAGATGGGATTTGAGGTATAAAGGTAGGAACATCTACAGGTGATGTGGACACGCTTACAAGTCTTAAAATGCATGTATGTTCAAATATATGACTGTATATTCCACGTACAGACAATATTCATTATTACCTTTGTTGTTGTTGTTGTTGCTATTATTATTATGATTATTATTATTATCAACATTAGTTTTATTGCTATTGTTGTTCTTTGTTATATTTATCATTATTATTATTATCGTTATTAGTATTATTATTGTTGTTATTATTATTATTATTATTACTATTCTTATTATTATTATTATTATTATTATCAACATTAGTTGTATTGCTATTGTTGTTGTTCTTTGTTATATTTATCATTATTATTATCATTAGTATTATTATTGTTGTTATTATTATTAGTAGTAGTATTATTAGTAGTATTATTATTACATTTTAGTATGCATATTATTATTATAAGCTTGTTGTTACAAACTTTCTAAACCAGATGAGTGAAAATTATAATTTCAGACAATCTGTTGTGAGAACAGTCATATGTATTAGATATATGTCACCTTCTACTATTGTACCGTCCCCGTTTGTAAATATACATTTGCAAGTGTGTAGCTTATATAATAGTAGTAGCCTTTCCATTTAAGTGGTACTGTGTGTGGTTAAGAATATTAAATGTGTCACTATCAATAAGAATTAAAATACAACTTCGAAACTTAATGATGTTATAACTAATCTACAGGATATATATTAAACTAACAACACCGACATATAGAATTAGAAAACAGGGGTCATTTTTAGTTTTATAATTTGTATATGACTAGTATGCGAGTGTTTGCGTTGCCAAAATATTTGTTTAATGTGGATGGAACTAATTAATTTTCTAAGAAATAAAATAAATGCTATTACGCATACGAATATCACACAGATAGTACGTTGTCGTGTTGTTCAATGGATTTGCATGGGTGATCTTTCTGTTAAGCCAATCCCAGTGACGTTTCCAACCTGAAAATATGCTTAAAACACGTGTAAAACACATGTAAAACTGAGCAAGAACAATTATGTCTTAACGACATTGTTGTTTTTCTCCTCATACTTGTAAATATGTCATCGTCTATCTCAAAATCTGTCAAAATACGCACTGTCCGTGAACCGTGACTGAGGCGGCTTATGAAAACCTCATAACAAAAGCCGTCAGCATTGTTGAAATAATGTACAATGTTTCTATGTTTTCCTCCCCTAATTTCTTTATCAGCATGGTCGCATATCGAATGTCACCCTTCGTCTTCCGTCACCAACCCCCTTCACCCTTCCATATTCCATTTCTAACTTATATTGTATCTGTGCTGCATCCTTCTGTATATCATGAGCATACGCATAAATTACTGTTTTATTAGTAGACATACGGACATACGAGTCTCAATTTTGCAAATCAAAAGAAAAAGAAAGTAAAGATAAACACGCTAGATTATTTCTTTTAAAGAATTATCTTTGTATAATATTTGTAAATATTTTTAAAATGTGTCATCTATTTTAAGCAAGCATTGATTTAATATCTAAAAGTTTTCAAGATTGAATTACGAAAATTATTTTCAGGAACATTATGTCTTCAAAAGATAAAAGTATATACTAGTACATGAATATTGGATTCTGTTAATAATTAATGGCGTTATTAATCACCATAACAAATAGCATATTAAAACTAGCCATAGTTTCAGGGGTTGAAAATATCGTGTTTGAAATTTTGTGTCACGCAAATCATCCGCGGAAATAGATATTAAATGACAACACAATACAATTCATGGCACACATAGTTTATGAAAAATTCAGTGTTGTGGAATGCACAGTAATATTGGAGTGTCACTAAATTCACGGTAAATGTCAACAAAGATATGTTCATCCTTCTCTCTGGTCAACAGTGGCGACCTTGACTTGACCTCTTCCCGCCAATATGACGTCACCTACAGGTCAAGTCCATATTCACACAATATTCACATATTTACAAGCACATACAATCAAATATGTATTAAAAACACATCCGCACAAAATTCATGATATTTAGAACAGTTCGAGATTAAATATTCTGAAATTTTTACAAGCTCTGCCTTCAAATCGCGGTCTCTATTGAAGGCCACTGAATCGTATCACATATTTACCAATAATGACGTCATGGGGTAAGATGGATATTCACGCAAACACACTGTGTCACTTTCTATTACCCGGGACAAGTGAGTTCTAGAGCTCCGCCAGTTGCTTGGCTCAGTCTCCCTCTCCGCGGCCAATTAGCACCATATCATATTCCATAACACTGGTACCACTCACGGCAAGTTTTGATAGGGCAGATGAGATCAAGGCACCAGTTGGCCGTGTTCGAGTCCAGTCGTCTGAGTGTCCAGCGCCAAGTTACTCCAGATTAACAAATCCCAAACTGACCAGTTCTTCCGTGGTCACGTGAAAACAGGAATAACGTTTGACAGACTTCTGGGAGAGATCCAAGATTGCGAAATGGTCAGTTTCCATATTGTCCACTCTCAATGACCGTTCACTGACCACGCCCCTTCCATTCTCCAGACAGAAAAGGCATAGCTAAGTCGTTCATGTGCAACGTAACTACAACTACTGGCCAGTTTCGTGTCCGTGTCCTCACTTCTCAGAACTTGATACAAAAAGTCAATATATCTTGATGCTAGTTTGAGAGTCTGTATTTTGCTTAGCTTGTCTGAAGGAAGGGTTGGGATGATTTTCCTGAGTGAAGAAAATGCCTCGTTGAGAGACTGGGTCCTCTGTCGCTCCCTGATATTGGCTAGAGATCGTTGGTTGACAAGGTCTTCGTGACTCTGAGGTGACTTTTTACATCTAGCTTTCTTAGACGAAGGCAGGGCGTCCTTATCGAATTCGTACATCCGCTTTCTCTGAAGTCTCTTCTCATCCAACATCTCATCGCTGTCATCGTCAGTTTCGATTTTCAATCCGAAATCCTTTTCCGGGTAGTCATCAAGATCCCTGTGCAGATTATGGGTTTGAACACTGAGTCCATCCTGAATTAACACACTCTGCTGTTCCGGAACCATGATGGCAGTAAACAGAAGTCGTCAACTGGACGGTAGAACACGCTTGTGGAACTCTTCAATAACGATATATATGTTTGACCTCTCTGGTTCTGCAACGTCAATGTAGGAATAGATGCACGACAAGCACAGACTGCGGGGGAATGATAGCACGAGGCAATGTATACTGCCAGGGTTCCAACCATCATGTATATACCACCCTTTAGCCAATCAGAGACCGCGTAGGGGGGCATGAAAGTCTAGTCCGGCTCTCTGAGAGGTGTCAATCACCCGTCTTAGACCGTGAAGAGGCTCGAGTTACCATCCCGAGTTGGGGGAGAGGAGAGTGAGGGACCCGTCTTGGATCTAGAGGGAGAGAGGGAGAGATGGGACTCTGCGATATCAAGCACAGGAAATATGAGATCGGTAGATCTTTGTCATTTTGTTGCAGGTTAACTTTTTGACACTTGGCAGAACATGTAATTCCTTGCATGGGTTTTGGTTTATTTGATATCCTGCTGGTTTTGGATGCAAGAAATGAATAATCGTGAATTTTGGTCCGACATTTAACCGACATGTTTTCGTTAAGGTTTCTTAAACGTGTAAATTCTTCATGCATTTTTCAAAGAATTCTTTCGCAATAGGAAATATAAAATCTCCCAATTCAAGCCTAATAATATACAGATAAACTTATAGTGTGTTGTTTGTTGTCATTGGTTGCAGGAAATCGTTCTTACTGGCTGATTTATTAGAGCCGAAAATAAGTTGTAATTGTATGACATTCTCTCAGAAATATTCCTAAAGTGTTCACAATTTGATACATTCAGTAATGTACATTTCAGATTCTTATAAACATACAATAAAATATATTTAATACGTACATACCCTTACTAGTAGTTGTTATCACCCCTATGTCACTTTCTAATACCAATCTAGTTTCAATAATGTTAGATACCCGGTAGTGTGAAATAGTTAATTTAAAGGTTAATAACCCCGATACTTAAAGGTTAATATCCCCGATACTTAAAGGTTAATATCCCCGATACTTAAACAGCAAGTTTTACGCACTTCTGGCATAATGGGAAATGTATATTTTCAAAATACCAATTCTATCCATTTAGGCACAATTGCCTACACCAAATTTGTATTCATTGATAGCATGGTTCGCAATGTGATAAAACACTTAAATTATTTACGAGAGAGAAATAATCACAAGAATACAGTTGTATGTCGTTTTCAATGAAACATGACACGTAATATAAAACATAATTTAGGGGCGACAACCACTATTAGCAAAAGTAAATTACGATACGGCCTATCTTTTCCATTTTCCTAATTTTAAATTTCTACTAGCAGTAATGTTCCTATATTAAACTGTTCCAAAGTTGTCACCACATTCAACAAAGCAATTCTTTCATTTGGGGAGGTCCACAATAGTAATTGTCAATTTTAGATTGGCAATCGCATTACTCTTTTTACTTATTATTTACTTATCACGGCTAGTTATTGTTGAACGGATAAGTGTATCTATAGGTCGGTATTCAATTTCATTCCATTACATCTATTTGGTGTAACATTTCATTAAATTGTGGACAATGAAAGCGTGAGTGTTTGTTCTTATCGCTGTGGACATGAAGACGCGATAAGGACGGAGCTTCATGTTTCAGCTGGTTGAGTTCTGCTTATGAGAACGTATGCTGCAAGCACGTGTGTTATTATGTTATAATGCTATAATACGTGAACACACAAATGGACCATGCAATATACAGTGTGGGATGGGAGAGTAACTTGCAATACCTCGCCACATTGCTGGTTCCTGATCTCACAGAGGGGGGCTGGTGAGTCTGTACTGGTGGTCTGGCTAGTAGATATACGTCGTGTTTTATACAGACCTTAATCACAGAGTTAAACGTTAATAACATCGTATACTGCGCAACAGCAAAACAATCCTTTTGGGTACCTATTCCTGTTTCGTGTAGAACATGTGAACGCGACTATTATCATCTGCCTCTAGTACCAACAAGTAGCAGACATGTCTGATGTTGGACAACAGGTGCCGTGGTTGATCCTGGTTGGAAAATTTGATAAAGAATACTTCAAAGTTGTAGTGAACTTTGAACCTGTTTAGACCCGATTGAAGAACACAACGGCATAGTTGAAGAAACATGTTTCCTGGAATGAATTTATACAATGTTTTACCAAAGAGGCCATGTTATTGGTTACTTTTGAAATGTGAATACTAGTATCACATATGGATTTATTTATATAAATTATAAATAGTCAAATGGTCAAAGTGTTAAATTAATAGACCTACTTAATAGTCGTATGTATATATACTTAGACCTTTTTCTAGCATATACTGTAGGAGGTTGTTTGGGTTTTATACATTCTTTGTGATACAATAGTTTATCATCTAATGGAAAGCTGAATATGGACATTATTTACACATTTTTTTGCCATTTGTTTCTAAAAAGTATGCTTAGTTGTGCCATTTGTATGTGCATATGTATTAAGCATAGTATTATTTATTAAACGTTTACAAAGTTACCTTGAAGTAACCAGTAATCATAATGCAATGCAAGTAAGTTTATGAGAATAAGCAAGTATACAGATATTTCGTCTACTTTGTCTAATAACTGTCGTCATTGTCATGTGAGGTCAATACTACTATTTATGAATGCTACACTATTGAACTAGTAAACAAGATGACAATTACGATCGGAGATTGTGTGCCAATCGACTGGATTTAATATGTTTTAATAAAAGTGAGAGTTGTTTTAAATTTCCCTTTGTTGTACATGTATTTATCAAGAGTGAAAGTGCCCATCTACTACAGCATTATCTCAATTGCAGGATATATACGATATCTAAAGACACTCGGTTAATAAACTCTATACATGCGCCGAATATTCCGATTTTGTGAATCGTTAATACATATTCATACTTAGTTATGCACCAAACATTTTAAATATTGTTGTAGACCTATTTAACAATAGTTCAATGTCAGTTAGGAAGTTATTTTAGAACAATAACGCACCCTGAAGAAAACAGTAAATCAGAAACTCTCACCTGAACATGTGGCCTATTACCTGGCTATATAACAGTAACACACAGTAATTAGTCGCCTAGAGTAGATAACAGTAGAACGCCAGTAGAAATAAATAGGTTTGCTCTTGAGGAAGTTGCAGGTACGCAGACTCGCCGTGTTACAGGTAGGTGCAATCAGGGAGGTGCTTCACAGACAGGTGCTAATTGACAGATACCTTTGAAGTTATTCGTTTTACTCTATGTCATTGTGTGTTAATTACTCGTAGTATATTAGTTATATATAAAGATGAAACATATTCAAACTTTCGTTTGTTTCTGATATTTATTTCAAAATAATGGGTATGTTTTTGAAGATTTATTTATTTACTATTTCTTTTAATGTAGATCTATCTATAACAGGGATAATAATAATGTAAGTAATGCATATTAAACGTATCCGCAACTCGCTTGTATGTTCATTGGTATTTTTGTTGGTTGAATAATAATCTGAACGAAGTTTTAGTAGGTGATGTCGTTTACGTTCTCTGTGGTTTTGTATTTTGTATGGTTTACTTCACTGGAGATTTGTCATTCCTCATTTCGTTCATTTGTACTATGAGTTGACGACTGTTTTTAATTACCACGAACATTGCCAGTATTGTGTTCTGTTATTGAAGTGCTGCATTGCATGATATCCAGAGGACGGTATAAAGCAGTAAGACTTGGCTTGATTAGCAGTCAGGTGATAATTCCTACTGAGAGCGAGCCGAGAGAACAACCTGGCTTTTATTGACGCAATAAATATAACTGTTTCTTTTAACTGTTTCTTTGAGATCATCAGCATGTAGAAGTGAAGGTAATGCAGATCTAATCGTATTAACTGTTGCATCTATTTCAGTAGAGCTATGCCTCTACCGCTACATTATGGTCTTGCTTTGTTTTAAATATTTTTGAAATTGAATATATGCATGCCATAAGCATTATGTGTTTTCAGTTCTAAATATAATATTGTATGTTTTAAGAATATACGGCAATCGCTTTCTTTGAATTATTTGCGCTCATTTATTCATCACATGCAGTGTAATTTGCAATAAAAACCTATTTTATAGATTTAAGAATGTTGTATGATTTTGTATGTATCTCTATATTTGTAGATTAAAATACAAAAATATTAGCGCATTACAATGATTAAATAATATTAAAGCTAGTATTTATGATTGTGCTATAATAACATGTAACGTAGGATATACTACCTTGAGGTTGTTTGCATAATATGAAAATATAGTTAACAACTGTAATCTTGATAATTAGTTTGTGTCACACCCTATACTCAACCAAATACTCCTATTCAAAATAGTTCAGTTAGGAAAGTCTACATTACTGGAGAAAATGGTTAAATTATTTCAGTGGATCCTTTCATATAAACATAATACCAATCAATACTATTTATATTTAAACTATTTACTCTCACTTTCTGAGACTATTGATAGTCTATCTTGGAAATGTAAATATATCTATGTATTTTTAGTGGTATTAATGTTAGCCTTTTTAACTAACCCTCGTTCACTATGATTTTGTATTCCTAAAATAATTATATTGGTACCATTTTCCTTGTTTTTTTTACATTTCGAGATAATATATCGAGACTCTTATCAGCCATCTTTGTGGTCACGTGACTTCCGGTCTTTTAAGGAGCTTTCTACCACCCCCAGAGGTGTTAGTGGTTGGTGTCACTAGTCAGCGCTAGTCAGCATCACTTCTAGGTCACGCTTATGTCAGGCTTTTCTCAAGTATAATCCATTGTTTGTTTCGTGCTAAAGTCATATGTGTCGATAAAATCTCAAGATAAAATCAAATGTGCTGACAGTAATTTCTTCACGACTTGCACCTTGAAGTACCAATGCGTAACCATAGAAACGATGTTGTCACTTCCGCTACCCTCGTAAAACAGCAAATCTCTGCAGAGTCTGGCCAGCGGAAGTAGTGGCACTATGTATTACATATTGGAATAGACGCTGATCAGCATAACGGAATTCAAAAAATTTGATGCCAAATCCTATACACGAACCATGTTTTATATTGTTTGAATCGTTTTATTGTAAATCTTTGACTACAAACGTCACAATAAAGATTACGGATATTTTGCTGATCGGATTAAAGATATCCTGACGATCCGTGGACCATCTAGCAGCCATGTCCTCCGTATAATAGTACTTATAATTGGATATTGACTTAACGCTAATGAGTGCACGTGTTAAACACTTGCCGGACATCGTTCATATAATTCCCCGTCCATAAGTTATTGATAATCACCCTGAATGTATGTAATTTTGTTGGCATGCTTCAATACCAAGAGTTGTTGTAATAAGAATAAAGGTTAGTTTATTGTAACAGTACAGAAGTAATCAAACTGATTGTGTAACTTAACTAGAAAACGGATAGGTGAAGTTACCTTACCGGAACTGGAAATGCAATACCCTTGCTGTTAGAAGCAGGTGTTAATTTAATCTACGTCATAAAATTGGTCAAGGATGCTGCAACTGAAGTTATTTATTGGTATAACTGTATTATTAACTTACTGTTACCTACTCTATAGCTCTTAGATTGTCAAGTTGTTCATGCGCAATGGAATAACATGTAGTGATCCGTTAGTATGATACCTGCTTCAGTAACAATTATTATTGTCAATTATTTCATCAGTAGTAGCCTATATCAGAACTATTCCTACATATATCCATTATATTTAAACTATTTGTTTTATTTTAAATACCGGTACATGTACTTACTTAAATGTTATTTAAATAATTATTTGTTTCGCTATGTTTTATATGCATATACTACTTCAATGCTACGTAAACACATCATCTTTCCATATTTAGATATTTTCCTATTTAGAAATCCTTCAATACAATTTAAACAAATAATCAAGTGTCTGTATGTTATAATAATATATTCAATCGTGAAGAGAATTGGGAAGATAGATATCTCTATAGTTGTATCAAAAACGTACATCATATAACAAAACGTGTATGAATTGACAATTATAATATATTTCAATAGCAAACATTAAGGTATCCAAAATTTAATATACGTTCAGTCCTTGCAAATTCATATAAGCTTTTATTTCGCACATGAAACAAATCCAGTTCTATTCACAAGAATGCTAATTTATTTGAATTAATAAGGCTCCGAGTCGTATGACAGCTTGGTTGAATTTAACAGGTCCGATTTACTGCGGATCTACGGTGACCTCAATTAACTTCCTGTGCTGAACATGAATTGAGTTGAAGCTATGCTTATTTTATAGTTTCTAATTTACTGGGAAGGTAGAAAGTAAGTTCGTTAGTATTTGACTCATTGGTTCATTAGTTATCCTTGAATATGTTAACACTGTCGCCTATGGGAATCCATTTGGTGGTTCATAAGCTATAAATCAGTGGTGCGGTCAGAGAAAACTACTGTGACGTCATCAAACAGCTGTCTACCACTTCCCGTGTTAAAATCCCAGTTGTGAACTACTTCCTGTCCACCTTCCCGCCTTCTCTCTTTCTCTCTCTCTCTCTCGCTCTTTCTTTCTCTCTCTCTCTCTCTCTCTCTCTCTCTCTCTCTCTCTCTCTCTC
>JAULBP010104105.1:0-10614 GCA_032355345.1 Lepetodrilus pustulosus
ATCAAACGTAAATAGTCTCAGACTGAAATTCATTTGGTCATTATCTAGGTCTATCAACCGTGATTGTATGCCTTTAAGACTACTGGCCCGTAGTTAGTTTTGTCGGGTATAGTATGTCTACAGGACGATAACGGCTGACGTACAATGTGCACATACGAGTCCCAATATGTAAGTAATTGTAACGTAGATGCTGCACTAATGCACCTCTAGACATAATGACAGGGATATGATACCCCGGGTGAGTGAGTATTATTGAGTTATTCATACTTATGTGCAGAATGTTCATATACACACAACTGAAGCCTTGTTATATTCATTGATTGACATAAACCAGGTACCTCTGATCCGTGCTTGATATCTTATCTTGGAAAGAAACATATTGAAACACTCAGACACATATTTACGCTTCAAGTTTAATGGCGCTATCATATCGTAAAGACAAATCATCACGTCTAACTGGGCGATAACCGAATTCGCTACAAGTAACAAGACGGAGGATGTTGAAATAAGTTTTCTCCTAGATCGACAGATTTTATGTCAAACAGATGCTTGAAATGCTCAGGTGTTTTATAGGAAGGTATTGCGGCTACTAAAGACTAACATGCACACAGACTCATCATTTAATACTTACTCCACCACCGACGGTAACGCTCTAACCAACGTTTACTGTAATACCCGAGTTTAAAGTAAATGTTGGTAGGAGTGTTACATCTGCGGTAGGGCATGTCTTTTATAGGGATGCACTGAATATACTGAAGCCACATGTGTTCACTGACTTTGATAAGACAAGTTTCTTTATCACAATAAAACTGTCACAAGATGTATATGCTGGATGGCGTCAAACATCCCGATCTGTATTAAGATATCCAGTAAGAAAGGATTAAATGTACATGCTCCGTATATGTAACAGATGACACATTATGACGAACACACCTCGTATCTGGTGTACATTTTACAGCAATTCGCTTATCTGATTGGCATCGGATCAGCCATAACATGGTGATATAGCATATCTGGTAATCTTAGGTGCTTCTGTGTCAGATTGCTGTAGTTGTTCGCTGTTGGTCTCCTTATAACGATACAGATACAAATCACATAACAGGATACCATAAGCATATATGTGTGTGTAACTCAGCGTTTCCGACTGACAACAGACCCCGTAATGACCGGATCAAACATCTCAAGCTCATTGATTGTTTCCACATGACGACCAACGCCAAGCATTTGCACCAAACTGCTCCTCAACGATATTCAATACTGTATTAGCCTGTGGTTCCGTATTTTAGTTGATCGTGATGGCCAAACTAGCTGCGAAAGTGGGTAGGGGGTTACCTTTGACAAATTATTAACACTGTCTTCACAACACCATCTGGCAGATCAATTGCACTAATCTACAGATTGCCATCCACGGTAATGATGTAGTTCCGGGTACAGATAAGACGTGCAGATTCATGTATCATGCGTCGATGAGATAAACGCTTCAATTGACATTGTGAGAGACTTCAAACATTGATTTGCTCGTATTGCCTTACAGTTACGCCGTCATGCAGAAATGTTGGAAGTCGGAACCGGAAGATAGACCAACGTTCGCCAGACTGGCAGACATCTTGGATACAATGCTACAGCAAAGAGAAGTATGTTCTTAGCGTTCCACTGCCACACATCTCTGGCAACCTTTTGAAAACTTCAGAACTTTCTATGTTCATGTTCTCTACATTGCTATCTGAATAGTCACTGTGAATAAGAAATGTAGATTACGTCTTATTATGTCAAGTCTACCGTGTAATTAAGTCTACATGCATGGATGAACGTTACATTACAGGGATATCTGGATCTCACGAATGATACAGCGTACATGGAAGATAGACTCAACTACCTAGGTCAGTATGAGTTGTAATTGTGATACTTCGCTTTGTCATAGTGTGGGAATATGAACATGATTGTTAATTGACTTTATCAATAATAATATACACTACGTAACACTGACAATGCATTACATTAGACACAGCATATAGTTCTGGATGCATACACACTAATCCTCACATACTATACCTATTGGAAAGTATACAACGGTGCAATACCGGTAGTACTAAATGAAGTAAGGCATGACATTATGTTGTAATGAATAAAAATACACGTAGATCTTCTTGTCGTTATCGTAGTACCGCCAAAAGACAAGCTCAAACATGAGTACTATATAGTGTTTTCTTCGGCAGACAGTACCGAACTGCGTTGTCAGTACAGCGACAATGAAGAGGAGGGATACGGAAGTATAACGTTGTTGACACAAGGGGGAGACAACTACCTTATAGCCACCCCAGTTGCCCCCGAAAGCAGAGACAGCGGGGAGGACGAGACAGAGGAAGACGTTGAGGAGCAGGAAGAAGGAGAGGAAGGGAAGCTACTTCCCTCGTCTTCAAAACCTAAAGACAATAGACAAAAGGACATTTGCAATGCGCCTGATTGTGAAGAGGATATCTGGCTTCTAAAGACAGCAACCATCTCGGATTTCAACAAAGGGAAGAGCTGGAGTGACAATACATACGAGATTAACTGCATGTAATTGATCCACAAAATCATGCTCATGACATTCATGTTTAACATCATGATGGTCAAAGACGTTGTGGAGTTATAACCGTCTGGACATGTGACCATCGGTAAGACATACCTTCAAAACACATTCCTGAATAACGTATCTGAAAACAATCTAGCAATATTACCGGTGTAAGGGACAAACGGGGTGCGTCAACATGGTCCTGTTCTAAACTCAGTGGTGTATATCACCGAGAAGCTCAGTGTGCTAAGACCTCGCGTGTGCTTGAAATGATGCGTGCTGGACCAGATAGGGCGATGGTGTGTAGACCCTGTTAGTCCTGGTATATAGCAGTACCATCCCCCACATCCTGCCTAGCTTGCACTCATACTCTGTATGTAGAGTGTCTAAACACCCACGTACTGTCATTTCCGTCATGTTATGGTGCAGCAATAACTATAAGGTTGTGGCTTGAATGCGAAAGATTGTTGATGAAAATTGTTGCCAGTGTTCTAGGTCAGCCAATAACGTGGTTGGTAATATGGTGATAGGTGACAACCGACCTTGGAACTGGATATGTGCAATATACTCTGCAAGTGCAATACTTTCATACATATAGTGATATAGTAACATGCATGTACATGTTGGTGTTCAATTGATATATAGTATACTATTTTTAATGTATACGACATGTAACGTTTTATGCCAAACAATTTAGAAAGAAGAATTGTACGTTGATTGGATATCGAATAAAACATGAATTATGTAATGCCTTTTTTTATAGCTAACGTTGAACCATAGTAAATTTGAATATTGAAGTGGCTATTTAACTAAGTGTCATACTAGTATTGCCAACTAAAAATAATATGCAATGTAAACTGTCATTGCCGACTAGAGGAATGTCACCTGTCAAAGATTATATTACGTGAGTTTATGTCACACATCATCCTGAGAAATACTCTTCGATAAATAATTGTCATCGTGAGTGAGCCGGGCAGCTAGTATGGATTATTAGTGCGGTACTAGTAGTTCTTGAAAGGTTACGTTGTAATGCGATACAGCTTTCAGGTAATTAACGCACACACTAACTATAGACCACTTTACTAACTAGATCTTGATGGCAAGAAATACCTCTGCTGGCCTGACACGTTCCTATAACGTCTACCTCCTGGCAGCTTCAGGTTTATTCCGGAAGTGACAAACACCGGAAGCACATGCTAAATTGACACTGGATATATGAGCGACGTGTCAGAAAAGACGTGTGTATTTCAGGCAGCATAGTACTTGTTGTAACCTTTATATATGGTATCTTTCTGCTGTGGTGACAACTACACGTCATCACTACATAATGCTTAATTCTATGACGTTTGTGTAAATAGTTCATATTGTGTGGTGTATTTTAATGGATTGGCCGTTAGTGAGATGCCTCGAATGTTGAACACAATTCTGTACATGATTCATTTTCCTGTTTGCGCCATAAGGAAGGCGGTCAAGATGGAAGGCATGTGTCTAGCCCCGATAAATGATTGCAGTCAATGGGACAATTGGAAGGCCTCGTCTAGGTTCTCTTGTACTCTACATATACTAGTCAGTTACATTCATACAACATCCAAGTGTCAGCTATACTTCCATCACACTACACAAACCATCACGGACATACGGGATAAATGAAGGACTGACCTATACAGTTATTGAATGTCTAAATGTGTGTACCACGCCTCGCTATACGTCGATCTCTTTGATCTTTGCTGATCTAATCATCAGTGATTGTATTCCCAGGTACATCTGGCCTAGTTTTTAACAATTTGACCTTTTTGTAAGTGTACTTGATACATTTAATGCTGTATTCGTTATTCGTTGTATATTGGCTATTAACATGCTGACAGTTAGCAGTAAACTGGCGAACCTGGCTAATCTGTCTGGTCCATGACAACGTTACTGCCCTAGAACTGATTGTATCGCTTTCATGGAGGAGGCCTTCAATACGATGACAGCAACTGTGCCTCCCTGTTCATGTAATAGGTTTAGCGAATGGAAAACAATATATCTGAAATCTACCACACTGAATTAATTATTACCTTTCGAAAATAGGCATAGCAATATGTTAGTATGTGAATCAGCCACCATAGTATGGGCAAGCGTTTCGTGGCCATAGATTTGCAGTATGTTTATGGTGTTTGTAAATAAATCTACATTTGGCCTGGTGCTCTATACCTCACAACAATTCATACAATGAAGTAATTCATGAATAAATAAATGAATAAATAATATTTCAATTCAAAACAGTTATATATATGCATGCACGTTAAAACGTTACCTTTTTACGTTAAAATATATATGTAAATAAACATAGAATAACCCACACTTGGAACTGATTGTGGATTCCACGAGCTTATAGGAATGTCGGCTATGGTTATTAAATCTACCACTGTGCCTAATGCATATGTCACGTCAAGTTTTGCAATTCTGTATAGCTAGTAATATAACTTGGTTTGGTTAGAATTAGAATCCTAGAACTGGACCAGAAAGTCTGATACACCTGATTGAATAAAATATAACTACTCCGCGACTCTGAAGTGACGGGATAAATACCAAACTTCACGTTGTATGTGGTATTCTTGTACATATTCCCCAGACTACATGGATCCTGTCTGTCATGTATTTTGTAGATGCGTTTACATTCTTGTTTCAATAATACGCGCATTCCATGACATCCAATTAAGAAACTGTATTAAACTGTTTCCAACGTTAACAATCTGATTAGGGAGTTGTCTTACGTCGAGATATAGCTCAATGATATTTTAAGGGAAATAGCCGATGCCTTAGATGTATTTACTAGGTCAACCTTTACTGACACTATGATACTATCCTTTACGCATCGATTCTGTACGACGCTTAGTCTATCAACATTTCGATGATAGTATCTGTTTTGGTTCTGCAACTTCTTCCAAGATATAATAAAATGGACCACGGGCCAAACGTTTACTTGTTACGTCACGCGAAGATCTGCATGGTGATGTACACATGACGTTCTTTGAAAACATGTATGCATGCAACTTTCTATTTTTATTTCATGAGTTACAAACACGGCTGGAGCATACTTGAGGCTGGTAAGAATATTATCTCAAATGTTTTTAGCTCATTTGCAATGCAAGAAATACCGATGCCGATAGCGCTTTGTTGACATTGGAAATATGTTGCGGTGCAATCATCAAGCAAAAGAAGTATGCCATGAATATTTTTGATTATCAGGTGACATCGCAGAACATGAAAACACATAACCTAATTATACCCAGTATAAAAAGCATGGATACACGAGGTACAAAACAAGAGAAAATATGTTACAGTGGCTGAAGATAATTGTAGATACGTTATGTACTTATAATTTGAGTTCATTGTCAGTGTATTCTTTTTCTTTTCATTGATCCTTCGAAGTATATTCATGGACATCTTAACAATACAGATGGTAATAGAATGACAACATTAATATTGATTCGGTGGAATTTGGGGCCTATTCTCGAAAACTTCTTACGATCTTCTTAGCTTAAGATTAGAAATTGCATAGCATGTGCGATTTAAGATCGTCCTACGATGGTAAGAACGTTTCGAGAATAGCCCCCCTGATCTAGTCCATACGTTAAAAGCTAGGAAAACAATGTCTACAGGCCTATTATCTGAGGCTAATGCTCTTCTTTATGCAGGAAGAGCTATACTTAGTTGATGAATTACGTCTCTGGTGCAAGAAGTTGAGGAACACGCTCAGAATTTGCCACAACACATGATAGACTGACAACGTAACTACGTTAAGATATATAGACATGCAATTCCCTACTTTCAGTTTATGAAATGTTTTGAGTACGGTTTCATACCGAAGATCGAATTTGATATGGAAACATGTGAACAAAATTTTCAGTTGAGCATGAAATCGTACTTAACAATGTTTCGTAATCTCGGGGCCTTGCGAAATTACGTAATGTCCCAACCCGTAGAAGAGTAGATAAAGCCTACTGCACAGAATCAATGTGTTATACTATACAAATAATTACAACATCAAGGACGTCAGCATATTAAAAGACACCCACTATCATGGAATAGGCCTATACATCTAGGGTTTGTTCTAATTTAATCCTTGACCTCCATCTTGATTTTGTTCCCTCACTAACTATACGTCAAGTTCATTAAGTCATCAATTCTGGCATCAATGTCCCTTAGCACACTACAACAACACTACAAAAACACGACCCAATGACACAAATGCTTATCTGGAGTATCTACACACGCACATAACACACGCACGTAACACACGCACGTAAACTCCTACCAATCATCGAGTTTCAGAAAATGATGCTATAGCCTACCAATACACGTAATTTACTGTCTCAGCCAATGAAACTTGGACACAGCATATTCCACAATGTCGTATATGTGTGCTTTCTACATGATGTGTAATATTAATTCGTTCAAATAGAATGTTGTTATGACAATATCCTAGCAATCATACAGGGCATCCTTTGAAGTCTGTAATTCAATATGTACTTGCTTGTGCCTCATCGAGGCCACGGTAAATACGTTAGCATTAAACCATTATTCTGCAGTTAGTAGAGCTTCTATAACGTAATCTGCATTGACTGACACGTACACTCGTGTAAGCAGGATAACACATCATCAACACATGTTAGGCCAGTGGTGATACGTCAGATTAGCTGCGCGCAGTCTATTTGATGTAGTTGTGTATGCAGACAAAACAAAACAAAAAAAATGTCTATCTCCATACACAAGAGTATATCTGTTCACATGCAATAACGACACAATTTGAACGGTTTCTATCAAATTGACATTCTGTTGTTGAATACTGCCCGCAAATTTAATTATTTTGTAGTTGACATTCGATTGCAGCTAGGTGAAACTTTGTGTTTAATGTGTATGGGGTACACATGTCTACAGAAGTACGGTATGATATAACATGGGTTAGGTGAATACATCTTGATGTACACCACCCTCACATATGGAATCACTAAACCAGCTACAATACAATATATCTCGTCTTGTAACAGCTTATCATGAACGAGATAAATACTTTAACATGCTATGTCGTAACGAATTAATATTCATGCCCACTAGATAGAATAGCGTGGAGAAATAATACAGCTAAGTTTGCTGTAAACATATTGTCAACGTCACGTCCGCTGTTTGCTGAAATCACTGCGGTAAACAGACAAGCACTAAATTGGTTTCTGTCCCCAATCGAATGATGTCATTACAGATGATTACGGACTAAGACACGGCCGCAGGGAACTAGTTCAGAAGACTTCAATTCACGATAGCCAATCAGTGACGTATACAAATGTGACCATACGTTTACATGTAGTCTATGTATGGGCGTATATATTTGTTATATTCTGAAATCATATTTGTTATAGTCTCTGAATATTATCGTACGATAAAACGATAGCTATCCTAACTAAAAATAATTCCGCCACTATTTAGTGTTCACATGTAGACACATGCCAGTAGTATACTACGACAGGTGTACACTATTAGACTACCACGGGGAGTTTCTGCCGTCAGCTGCTAGTGTTGCAGATACTAAGCATCACTTAAAGCCAATCTGCTCAATATGCATTCCCTGTTGGTGTTCATCTGTGAAATTGGTAATAACATGTGAAGACATAGCTGTCAGGAACCGGTGGTCATCCTGCGCTGCCAGCTGGGCACCTGTGTGGTCATCTCTGTCAGTTCTACACACGGTGTTCCTGTGTTTCTATACTGTATAGAATCCTCTCACTAGCGTTTGCCATTGCTTTACACGTTTCACCATTGAACATTTTCCCAACGGTAGCGCGACCAATACATGTGCATCAATTCTTATCTGATCCTATGAATTTTGGATAAAACTGGTAATATGATAACAGTCTGTTTAATTCAACCGTCTTGATACTCACAACGAGCAACATAGAATACTGCATGAGTATGAATTTTGGAGAATACCTTTTTTGATTGAATTGGTGTTATTCCTTGCAGCGGAAATATTTCATGCATACGCGATTTAGAAAATACTATTTTATATTCATGTGCTGACTAAATATGTTACATGTACTCTAAAACAGTTGCATACGGGTAGGTAACACCTGTAAGCACTGCATATGTGGTCGTGTATGGCAATCCCATGAGTTAACGACGGTTCAATGTCAGTCAACAGACATAGGTGCGAATGATAGAACATAGGACTTCCACTATCGTGTACATGTTTATTCTGGCACACCAATTAAAGATAAATGCCGTCCATAGGTATTTGGTAGATATATACCATGTGTGTGACATCGACTGATAGTTTTACAGATATTTACAGTAATTATAGAGAAACAGGATCGTTGAGGTTATAACACTTAAATACATAGCATGGACACGATAAAGACTAATACCGCTGTAAGTATAAATTACTTTTGAAATTATTTATAAAGCTGAATTGGAATGTCTTTAATCAAAACACGAATTCCTGATAACGATCTAAAACGTGTAATAAGAAGTGCAACTGATGTCTCAAATAATGATGGGTAGGAACGTGCTAATTTCTAAAGACAATGTATTATATATACCCAGGTAATATTTTCCGGATGAAATTCGCTATTGCTGCAAAATAATATATATACAATAAGCATTTCTAAATGATCGACCTCTCAATAGCAAATACAAATTTAGCGTGACATAATCTGTTAAAGCAATGCACGCTATTTCGCATAGAAGACCAGGGCAGATGCAATTAATTATAAATAATTATCTATTTATCTTTGGATTTAGAGGTCGTAAACAATATTGTGTATCACTTGACCTTGACGTGCAGATATATCAACATTCTTGCGACTATTTTCGGAAGGTGCTTATCTCGTACAGAAAATCGCCATCCAGTTTTGCCACGATGTATGTCCAGGAGTAATTTGTTTAGCATATGTTGTTACGGGAGACTAATCATGACTGTGTAGATCATTCAGATCAGGATGTTTATATATATATTTTTTCCAACGAATTGCCTTATCGTTGAATAAAATACTATTTTTTTATGATACGATACTTTAATATTCATCTTGGACTTAGGAGCCAAATCTCGCCCAGGGGGGCCCGACATCAATGTTCTCGGAAGTTACATTTCTGACGCGATATTGATATGATGCACTGTCTGTAGAGTGGCAATCTACATATAGCATCATTGGTTTGTCAGTACCACCCGGTGGTCGCAGGTTTACTGTAATATTCAGAGCTACGGGTTGCGGGTTTTCTCCTCCCCTAAATTGACAAATCTAGATATTAGTGAAATATTCTAGAAAGCGACTATAAATCCCATTACAAAACTAAATAAAATAAAATATTCATCTCATACTAGAGTTTGATTTAAGATGTAAATAACCAAATAACCTTTAACATTTGTTGGAGGTTCGAATTCCAATAAAGCAAATTTTTGGCAGAAACAGCAAACTTGCAATTTACTGGCAACAGAGAAAATTAAAGAAGGCTGGTTTGTCCTCTCCAAAAAAACTGCATGTGTGCCCATGGACGAACAAGACATGACTAATAGTTTGGCGTTGCGCCCTGTGAGCTGAGCAGTGTTTCTGGTCAGGTAAACAGTCAAGGGAAAACCTATGTTTATTAGTTTATAGCGGATGTAAGTGGCGTTTGCATTATGACGGTCAATTGAATACGGCAAGTATCCCACCATGTGGTAAAGTAGTGGCACGGTACATTAAGAATACTCACAACAGTAGCGACCACTTGCCAATACCACCACGGAACCACCTCAAAGTAATGTTCAATCTTTGACTTGGACCCATAGAATATTAGTCTATTCTGCTTCCAAACAATTAGAAGACCGATAGAAAAAGACAATTAAAAAAACTATAACCCCAATCCCATTTCCCCGCTTCAACATAAAACAGGAAGAAACCACAGGTAAAATAATTTGTAATCTGCTGATACTCAAAACGTTCCAGTTCATTACATACATTCCAACATTCCCATTTCCCCGCTTCAACATAAAACAGGAAGAAACCACAGGTAAAATAATTTGTAATCTGCTGATACTCAAAACG
>JAULBP010104116.1:0-18963 GCA_032355345.1 Lepetodrilus pustulosus
CATCAGTCATGCCCACCGTTACTCCAGTCAAGGGTGTGCCTGCTGTACAGTTGCCAACAGGGACTCTTCCCTTAGCTCAGAAACCCATCATGAGGGTCACTCCCATGGCTGTCAGTTCTGAAGGCTCCTCGCTGACAATACGGACTGTCGCTCCTGTCGCCTCTGTAGCCTCTGCTTCCACCACCACTGTCACCAAAGGTAAGTTTTCTTGCTTGCTGTCGGTCGGAAGATGTAGTTTAGTTGGTGGGTAGTAATAATTGAAGTTTGTAACAACAGCAGTGACTACAATGCATGAATCGACAAATCAATCGAGGATACTTTGTTGCAGTCGTAACAGGGCAAGATTTAACTGTTGTCTGGCCATTACCAAAGTCTGGTACACAATTTGTATCTGTTCTGTAGCCTTGGCCATAAATAAATATTAACATGACTAGAAAGCATGCATTTGCCTGTTTTCTTCGCAAAAATGTTAAAACATTGCAATGAGAAATATGTTATGGTAATTTCAGTCACTTATTTTATGAAACTTTAGTGTTCATCTACACAGGGGTTAATACTAACACTAGTCCTGTAGCCAAAGCCAAAATGCCCAATGCTAAAGATATCCTAAGGACTAGTACAAATTTTGGATTTACAAGGCTTTTACTATATGTTATCATTATCAGGACTAGTGCTCCAAAATGTTAGTATTAACCGCTGTCTACATGATAGTTTTGCTGAAGATTTTGTGTTCTTTACTCTTACAGTTGTTCCAAGTATGCAAACTCGCCCATCCGCTACTGTGGCACAAGTTGGCGTTGTTGCTACTAAACCTTCAGATTCATTATCATCTGCGGTTGCTGCGACAACTAGAAGTGCGGAGGAGTGGAGAGAGCAGAAACTAAAAGCGGAGAAAGCTGAAGAAAAGTCGGAGTTTTTCCTGGTTAGTTTATATAATATTTTGTGTCTTGAATTTCTATTGGTCAATTTACTACGTATTATATTCCTTTGAACATTATCGAGTACTGGTTAGAAATGAGTAGAGATGCTATTAATGACAAGCTGTCATATAATAAAAATTATAGTTGGGCCATTACCAAAGTCTGATACATATATTGTATCTGTTCTGTAGCCTTGGCCATAAAGCAAATTAACATGATGTGAAAACATGGCTTTTCATGTTTTCTTCTATCAATGTTGAAACATTGCAACTGGAATTTACTATTAAACTAAACCAGAACTACGATATCATTTATGATGAAATTGTATGATTAATCGTACCAAAAGCCTGCAAAAATTGTTCTTTCCACTGTGTTGAGTAGGATTAGAAATGGTCTTCTGAATCTAGAACATGAGCAAAAATAATCTGAAGAAAAATACATTCTGTATTTCAGCGTTGTTTGCGGGAGAAAAAACGAGAACATCGAAGGCGGAAATTGGAATACATTGCAGATACAAACCATAAACATTGTGAAATTAAGCCAGTGTATG
Source organism: Lepetodrilus pustulosus (assembly GCA_032355345.1). Classification (NCBI taxonomy): domain Eukaryota; kingdom Metazoa; phylum Mollusca; class Gastropoda; order Lepetellida; family Lepetodrilidae; genus Lepetodrilus; species Lepetodrilus pustulosus. The sequence goes on from JAULBP010104116.1 coordinate 1,471, forward strand.
GACAAGATTTGTGTGAAGCAGTGGATGTTATGACCAGTCAGACAAGGACACGTGTTGTGGATAACCTTTGGCATGGCCTTGGCCAAGTGAACTGTATGCATGCACACAAGTATGAAAGCCGTTGTCATCCAGATACCTTCTGGCACCAATCGGAACTCTTCAATCACCTGATACACACACCAATGAAGTATTTGCAGGAAATGAAGGACCTACTCACTCGGTTAGTTTCAAATTAAATATGAGCTGGATATTTTTATCACTTTATTGGATTTCAATATTATTACAAGAATTAGCATATTGGCAACAGCATAAAGAATTAACGCGTTTCCTTTCCTTTCAGGTATACGTTTGTGACGCCGTCTGTTGTTTCACCAGCAATCAAGATGCAAATCTCCCATCCCTCTCCCTCAACGGAACATGGCGAGAAGAGATTGGCTTATTTATTGCACAAAGAAGTCTCGCCTAAAACTGCATGTCTACATAGTCTTTCAACAAAAATGATGGTCCAATTTCCAGAGCTTCGGCTCATTGAATATGACTGTGGTAAGTATTCAAATGGTTTCTTGTACATGTAAATAGTTGACCATCAATCTCGTCTACTAACAAGATAGATTCACTCAAAATTTATGTTTCAATATATTATGAAAGTCAAAATAGTTTACAAGGTTCATAAAATAATAAACCGAGACATCAATGGAGTCCTTTATTTGACTTCTGTCTAATAAAGTGCAGATTATCTCGAAGATAAAGATCGGATCCTATGCTTTGATCACTTAATGTGAGTGACTGAATACCTTGTCCGAGACAATTATTCGCATGTGAATTCCTGTAGAAGAATCTACCATACTTTCATATTCAAACTATTGACAGTTGGATGTGAAATAGTAGGATATACATGTAGTTAGATTTTGATTACCTTAAATGTTCTATAAAAAGTTGTTAAGATGTGTGAACTATTCACTAATTAATCATTATAAAAATTACATTGTGAAACTTAGCATTCTTACAGAAGGTTACTGTTGCATTGTCTATCGACAGGTAAACTACAGACGATGAATGTTCTACTGCATCGTCTAAAGAGTGGTCAACATCGAGTGCTGGTCTTCACTCAGATGACCAAGATGTTGGACATCCTGGAGGCTTTCCTCAGCTACCACGGCCATCGGTACCTCCGATTGGATGGAACCACCCGAGTGGAACAGAGACAGGTAAATATTGCATACCACGCAGGACATAATTCTTTATACTACTTCCTTGGTATATAGATTTATTTGATTTTGGAACCGAGTTAAGTCTTGCCTGTAAGACTTCACACTCCATCAATAAATATAGATTTTATATTTGATTTCATCAAAGAGATTTCTATAATTTCTTTAAGGCGTTGATGGACCGGTTCAACATGGATCGCAGGATTTTCTGCTTCATCCTGTCCACACGGTCTGGTGGGATTGGTGTAAATCTGACAGGAGCAGATACTGTGATATTCTACGATAGTGATTGGAATCCAACCATGGACGCTCAAGCTCAAGACCGATGTCATCGCATTGGCCAGACTAGAGATGTCCATATATACAGGTAACATTGGCCAGACTAGACATGTCCATATAATACAGGTAACATGTCCATATATACAGATAACAAATGGGTCGTGCATGCAGACATTTCTTAGTGCTCATCTTACCAGAAAGCTGTTTTTTTGTTTTTTTTCTAATTTTATCAATGGTAGAAAAATATGTCGGATGGCCGTCCACATTACTAACTAATCATCTGAAATAACCTAGGGCAATATAATTGTATACCATTTCTCCATCTACAGGTTAATAAGTGAGAAAACCATTGAAGAAAACATCTTGAAGAAGGCCAACCAGAAGAGGCTACTTGGTGATTTAGCAATAGAAGGTGGAAACTTCACAACGGCCTTCTTCAAAGAGGTAAGATAAGTTGAAACTAAGAGGTATTTAGAACAGGCCCATTACTAGGAGAATGGTTGGTATTGGCAGTCTTGTGTAGGTAAACCAGACTTTTTTCAAATTTGTTTTCTCCCTCTTTGTTATACTTTTTTGTTTCATTTGAGCTAAATACATGTAATACTTCTACAGCAAACCATCAAAGATCTGTTCGCCGAGCCAACTGGCCTGGATGCCCTATCTAAGGAGAAGCAGGCACTGGCTGCCCTGAAGGAAGAGAAGGGCAAGGAGATCAAACGAGAAGCCAGTGCCAGGAAAGCTGATGGCGAACCCAATGTGCTGGCTCAGTTTGAACAGGTTGGTAGTAGTGTAGTTGCTTGCTTTCATTGTTGTACATCTGGTATATATTGCTAATATATTGTGCATCCCAAATTATATTTGGTAGTAAATATACTTGAGGAAGGATGATAATCATTCCTCATAAAAGATGTAGATATCGAATATAATTTTATTTTATACAAGTCGAGACATCAATGGAGTCCTTTATTTGACTTTTGTCTAATAAAGTGCAGATTGTCTCGAAGATAAAACATCGGATCCTATGCTTTGGTCACTGAATATGAGTGACTGAATACCTTGTCCGAGACAATTAGTAGCATGTGAATTCCTGTAGAGTAAACTACAATACTTTTACGCTATTGATAGTTAGATGTGAAATGGTAGGATATAGTTAGATATTGACTCTTTTTAATACCTTGTCCGAGACGAATATTACCACTGTAGATGGAACTACCCTTACTTGTTATATTTAGCAGTATTCTACTTATGGTGTGAGATGGTTTACTGTCTTGCCTAGTACTGATATATAAAATAATTGCTAAAAATCATCAAAATATACCATTAGAGCTGCAACAATTCACTCATATTTGTTGCACTGAATATTGCCCAGACATGAATTGACAGAATGCATAGAATTGAATCGGTTAATTACTTTTTCATTCATTTTATTACCATTCTTTACCTTCATATTCACGGATAATTATTCGTATTTGACGCCCCATATTCATGTGTATTGTATTCCCCACTAGGTGCATTTGTTGTAGCTCTAATTACCATGTCAGCACAACTGTAATAATAATGTTACTGTAATTATTATTGCAAATACATGTATGATTTATACTGACTTTACAAATAAAAAGTTTTATGGACAAAAATGCCCCAAAACATCACACAGCCAGGATTTTTTAAAAAGATGTTTGATCAAGATGTCTATCCCATGTCGAGACTTCATTGGAGTCCTTTGTTTGACTTATGTCTAATAAAGTGCAGATTGTCTCGAAGATAAATATCAGATCCTATGCTTTGGTCACTGAATATGAGTGATTGAATACCTTGTCTGAGATAGTTATGGGAACAAGTACATGGTTGTGGACACGTTGTCTGTAGACATCTATGCTTGACACTGTCTCCTCACTGCAGGCTCTGTGCAAGGCGGAGGACGAGAACGACGCTATTGCCGTGAAGATGGTGAAGGCTGAGCAGAAAGCGGAGCTGGCCGAGTTTGACGAGACCATTCCATGGGATGAGAAGGAGGCAGAGAACAAGAAGGAAGAGGAAGTGTCCAGACTGGAAATGGAACTTGCTCAGCTGGACAAGGAGGTATGTCTGTCTTCCTCGATAGCCATTACTATGGGAAATATGGTAGTTCTTTGAATATGTGTAATTGCAACTTGATGGTAGAATCTACATGCTTTTTATTTTTTATTATTGTTATTATTGTAGCCTGTACAATGGAATTATTTTGATAGGACTTCCATTTAACTATTGTGCCACTACCACAATGTGATAATACCCTTGTGTATGTGATTCTTGGAACTGTATTAAATAATTGATATTGAGCTGGTGTATCTGGTATGGATGAACTACGACTGTAAATGAAGAATTAAGATTGCAATGTTGCTTCTGTTAAGTCTTGTCATCTGTTCATCGATACATGTTTCAGTTGACACCTATAGAGAGGTATGCTGTGGGCATTATGGAGTTGGAGCTGGAACCAGAAGTTGCAGAGGAACTCTTGAATGCTGAGGTAATAGTTCATTTTCTGTAGGATGTGCAGTCTGTTACTGTGATAATGCAGTTACCATTCTTGGTCCATCACTACCAGTTGATGCTTGCAGGTTTACTGTACAATACAGTTATCTGTGGTCTGTCAGTACCAGCTGGTCCTCACAGGCTTACTGCAACACACCCCTAAAGAAGTTGTGGGTTCATCTTGCCATTAAATGACGAGTTGTAAAGTGAAAGCATCTTGAAACTGGCACTAAACCCCAAGTAAAATGGGTATTGTGTAAGCCCGGACTTGCTATATGTTTATGGTTGTTGCCGTGTGTTGCAGGAGGACATAGAGCAGTCTAAGAACATGTGGGAGCTGGCCCGCCTCAAGGCTCTGAAGGAGGAGGAGGAGCGGCGCCTGGAGCTGGAGGAAGACGAGATGCTGTACACCTACTCCAGGGACGACTCGTACAACCAGGTGAAGAAAAACAAGAAGAAAGGCCGGTCGAGGAAAGAATCCTCGTACACCAGTGACGACTCCTATAGTTGTTCTGATGTAAAGCCAGTTAAGAGTAGCCCTAGGTTGAAGGAAGCAAAAGAGAAATCAAATGATATTAGTCCACGGTCGCGCAGGTTACGTCAAAGGTCGGGGGATGTAGTGTTATCTGGGGATGAAACAGTTAAACCAATTCCAGTAGTAAACGAAAGTAAGAAAACTACTCCAAAACCTAAACCTGCCCCGAAGAAAGAAATTAAAAAAGCTTCAAAGGAATTGATTAAGGTACCTAAAACGCCCAAGGAGGCTAAAACTCTGAAGGAACCCAAAACTGTGACCCCGAAGGAGTCTAAAAATGCTCGCAGAGAGCTTAAATCAATGACACCAAAAGAAACTAGTAACGTGGTTAAAGAAGACGCTCAAAAAGCTTCCAAACCAAAACGAGAACCAAAGCCTGCACGGAGAGACGCCAAGAAAGGACTGCAAGTTGATACTAATGGCAATGCCACTCCGGTGCCAGCACCTGTCAATGTTGGAAATACAACTGTACTTAACGCACCGACATCTGGAATAATTGAAATATCTGCTGATCAAGCTAGGCTCATGAATGTGTTCAGCCAACAGATGGTCAAACCAGTGTTGCAACAAGCTGTCCCTAAGCCTATCTTGAAAATACCAACCATAGCCTCCACTGTATCAAACACACTGGCAACACCAGTCCCATTTACCCTCCCTACTCATGGCAGTGTGATAATCAACACACCCCAGGGCAAAGCTATAGTACCTCATAACAGAATAGTGATAACCCAGGGGAGAGCTTATGCTCAAGTGCAGCCTCTCAAGGTCTTAGCAGGAACAACACCTCAAGGTCATGTCCTGGTATCCTCGCCCATGGCGAGAATGATCTCCCCTGCTGCGGTGAACACCGTCAACATATCCCCAGTTCAGACCCGAGTGGTTGCAGCACCAACTATCCCAGTACTAAATAACAGCCCAAGGATAAGATCCACTTTGAACTCGAAGCAGACTATAGTTTCTCCGAAAGAGAACAACATACCCCCTCCCTGGTCCAACCCCAATCTTGTGATCCGGACGCGTCGAGCCTCGCTCCAGGAGGCTGCGAAACAGGTGACGCTCCAGCATGGGGTCATCGGGCCTGGGGTCATCGGGCCTTGGGTCAACCTCGTGTCCATTGCTCCTGCCATGCCGGCACAGCAAGTGTTTACCTCAACCATTGCTGGAGTGACGTACAACATAGTGAAGACGAACAATGTCCACATGCCCATAGTGAATAATCACGGCGTGGCTCTCAGTCGACACCAGATCATTCAGACCAACCTGAATCATGCCCTCCCCACTCAGAGTTTTGTCATAGTTAATCCTAAAAGGACGAGGTCGTCATCTCAGGAGGGTAGTCAGCCTGTCAATGAGCTGAGAGATGCCGGCTAGACTAGTAGTATGTGCAAGTAATTGGGCTATTCTATCCTGCTTCAGTATAATGAGTATTCGTTGGAAAATGCATGTTGGGAAGGGAGGGGAAGGATATGTTCCACTTTGTGGTGCATTTATGTCAAGAATTCATTGAAGTCTGCATGAATACACATTTCTTTTCCTATTTTCAAGTAACTTATGACAAATTCATAATGTTTTTCTTGCATTTGTCAAATTTGCCAAACACCAACTTCCAAGATGTATAGGTGCTTGAGAAAATCAAGAGTTGTCGACATTTTTATTTTCCAAGATGTATTGTAAATTGATGCGGTTGTTTTATGCCAATGTTATGTGATCAAGTGGTGTACAAATTGTATGAATCTGCTAAATTAGCATGCTTGCATATAGACTGTGCGACTGTGCTCTGGATGTATATATATATTATACATTGTCTCTTGAATGACTGTACTTGTAAACGATTCAGAATGTATGAAGAACGTATCTGAAAATTGTTTTCCAAAATAAAAGTTGCTATGTTTGCCTGTCTGGATCTCATTCCTTGCCCTGTGTACGACCGACGGCCAGCCAGTTGGAGGCCACAGCACGTCTCATCAAGGTTTTGGTGTCTCCACTAGTGATAACAACCAACTGGCAATGTGTAATCTGTATCTCACTTTTGTTTTGCACTGTCAAAATTGATGGGCATTTTGGTGGTCGAGGGAGATAATTTTAAAAACATGTTATTTTTAGATTAAAATGCCGATAGAAATCAGGAAACGTAACGAGCCCATATTTTGGTCACTGAGTGTCTTAGGTGTAGGTCGAGTGTAATTCGAGTTGGCCAGGCATGCAATGTTGGAGTGTAATGTTTCTGTAGGCACCAAACCACCTTGTGTACGCTCGCTGTACTGCTGGCCCTCGGTACACAAAGCAAAGTGAGATGCAGACTACACACAAGCAGTGCAACACTAAATGTTGGGGACACACTAGACAATGGAATGGAAAGAAATAAATCCAAGAAAACAATACCATACCCTGAGGTTATGAAACTTTTACAAGTGTGATTTCATGTTCAATTCCCATGTTGTATGGTGGATTTGTAAACGAGTTGAGCATGAAATGGTACTCGTAAGGTTTTTCAACTTATGGCTGAAAATGACAACACCAACTACTGAAAATGACAACACCAACTACACGTGTCTATATAACACCACTCGAGCACAATATGTACGGTACACACAACAGTTACTCTCAGAGTAAATGCTCTATGTAATGAATAGGCTTGACACAGGTAATTACCTGTATTCTGACTGATTGATGGCTACATCACTAATTGGGAGATGGACAGCTTGGGATAGGTTACTGTATTAAATATAGGTGCATTTCACGTTGACCTATAGCTTGCTTCAGTATAGAATGGAATCTTTACAGCCATAACATATAGTACATAGAAATTGGACCATGGTAAATATCCAATCGTAATTTGGATATGAGTATTTTGTAGGATATTCGTACCATCAACGTACGATTGAAAATATGAAGTATGGAATCTGTTCATCACTAAACAAACCCTAGTGTGATGGAAATAGCTAATAAAAATCAGCTTGACCCAGAGAAGTCAGAAAAGGTATATGAAGTATTCAGTTAGCAGGGCCGTAGCTAACTATTTTAGCATGGGGGGCAGTTGAATGGAAATTACAAAGTGATATCGTGATTTATGAGAAATAACATAGTTGGGGTAAAATTACTAGGTGGGGCAACTGCCACCCCTGCCCCATGGCTAGCTACGGCCCTGGTTACTTGGTATTCCTTTGGACCCTAGCATGGTCGAGTGATCAAACGAATATACTTGCAGATTCCATACTTCATATTTTCAATCACATGTAGATGGTACCATTTTACATGCAAATAAGAGAGGAACAATTTAAGGCACTCGTCTGCAAAGTATCTTCAGGGATGGTTTATGCATTGACAGTATTGCAATGCTGCTATTGTGGGAGAACTGGGGAAAACTTTTAGTACAACTTGTAAGCCACAATCGGATCAAAACCAATAACTACACTAAAAGATCTACAAACATTGCATCGTACTGGACGTACCACTGACGATTCTTGTATTGTTTGGACACTTTGCCATATTTGCTTTACAACCACACACATTAACATGACGAACTATAACGTCGTCTTGCATCTACACACTTGGAAATGAAACTCGCATTCTATTTGCAACAAAATGCAGCACAAAGAACAAAAATATGCCACATATTCAAAGGAATGTTCAATGAAATAAGCTTTATAGGAAATTGGAATATAGTGGTTGAATTTATTGAGAAATATACTTCGAACATTTTGTGAATGGATGATTGGGGAAGTTTTCACAAACAACTAAATTGAAAGAGCTGGTTTAGTATGTGACCATTTTTGTAAAGCTGGACTGTTTACTATTGCAGGTGTTTGTGTCGGACCAAGGACCAGAAACGATGCCAGTAAGTTTAAATGTGCATCAGCCATCGTACTCAAAATATACACCTAAATGTTTTAAATTAATACTGGGTAATTTGCATAAGATATTCCTGCTGCGACGTAAAGCAGTCATTCATTCATAGAAAATGGGCTTGTTGATAATTAAGCTGGTAACTATTTGTTGGTATGGATGGCAAGTAACACACAAGTTGTCTTTCCTGTCTAGCTCTGGGCCCCACCCACTCCTCCCAAGGATGACAACGACGTGTACATCGATCAGACCATGTACTTCCTGTACGAGCCCAACATCATGTCTGAGACACAGATGCCATCAGTGTATGTCCGCAAGGAGCACAAGAAACCACGGGTTGAAACAGTCACAAGTACGTGCAATTCGTCAATGAATACGTGGAGAAGTTTATTCAATTGTAAAATAATAAAATATAAATCTTTGAGCAACCATTTCAGTTCTACTGTATGAAACCAAGTTGTAAGACTTTCAAGCAAGATTACTTTGAGCATTATTTCAAAATGTTTGGGCCAAGTGCAATCTTGGTAGAGTTACTTGACGAAACTGCTTCCACCCTCAGCTCGCAAGCAGAAACAGCGGAAGGAAGAGCAGCCGAGAGTGCCCAGGTCGCTGTTTGATCGTCCAACAGCGGCCCTGCTGAAGATGAGACGCGAGGCCAAGCTGCAGAAGTTGAAGCAAGGGTTGATCAAACCAGCATACCGCCCCACCACGCCATCTCTCCCCAGCAAAGTCAGCATAGACTCCACGCCAGACCACCCCGAGTGGCTCATCCATGAAGACTGGGCTCTCTTGCAGGTCTGTTGTACAGCTTTTTAATAGTTGCAATATGTAGACGTGCGAATTGTAAGTTACCAGTAATGTTATGTAATAGATGAATACCTTGTAAGGTAACATTCAAGGTATCCTTTCACGAAACTCTTATCTATGAGACTGGTAGCGCTCTCTTATCAGTGTATTAGCTATCAGCAAAGCGATCGCTACCACTCGCTTAATGGATAAGAGAGCTTCGTGAAAGGATACCCAGTATGGTAAATGTTGTATTGCATGTATTTTGTTGGGAGTCTATTCTGGATGACCACTACATGCATACCGTGACAAGCATCTAACAGTGGCTAATCCACCATTACTTGCAGGCAGTACAGACGTTGTTGAGTCTGCCGTTGAATCTGATGGTGGTGGCTCCAGCTCACATTCCAAACTGGGACCTGGTGGCCGACGTGGTCAACAGTTGTAGCCGTGTGTACCGCTCGCCCAAACAGTGCCGCAATCGCTACGAGAACGTCATCATACCCAGAGAGGAAGGGAGGATATTGTACGACATCAGTCCGAGGAAGCAAAAGAAGACCAAGGGAATATATAAGGTATGGATCTGAGTGGCTGTCAGTAATAGTGTGAATATAATTTGTGATAATTTGTACCGCATGTAAAAATAACAAGTCGTTATTGCAAAACTGAGGATAATTGTCTCCTCCCCAAAAGTTGAGCAACAGCTTGAGGACTAGTTGGCCCTGTACCTTGGCTTTGAAAAAAACACGTTTCCCTCGTCATTGCAGACAAAGAACAACCGACCAATGAGAACGAGCCAACTGTTCATCCAGGACAGCAATAACTCTGTGACCTTGTTGTACTCGCTGCGGTTCGACTCGGTCAAGTCCATTGCCAGCAAGAGACCTCCCACCATGCGACAGACGCTGGTCAACCCCACCATGAAGAACCCCAAACACGCGGCAGTCCTGCAGGAGAGCGGCATCATCTACGACACTCCGCTGACGCCGTTACAGGTGGCGGCCAACAGAGCGGACAGGATTGCTCGGGAGAAGAAACAAGCTGCAGCCGTGAGTAGATCGCTGCTTCATTGTGCACAACTTTTATGTATATGTGGATGTGACATAGGCAACTCTGTTATCTGGGCTCATGCGTTCTAATTCTCATGTATGGTTGAAAGATTCCGAGCAATGCTAAGTAATAAATTGATCAAACAATTCACACAGCCTATCTAATCCATCAGCGTATAGCTAATCCTCCAGATTGCCCAATATTTAGTATTTTTATTTGGGGACTTTCTGTTCGATCTTTGGAATTGAAACTGGCTATTTTGTACTATTATCGAGCATTGTAGAGAAGAAACTGATACGTTTGCAGGCAGCGGAAGCCGAGCGACAACTAGCACTCCAGCGGTCCCAGCAGGCCGCCCAGCAAGCAGCGACACCGGTCCAGACGGTGCAGGGAACCAGTACCACCACCACACCAGTGGTCGCCGCCACCATACAGGCCTCCCACCTCCAGCCCCTCGTGTCCATAGCTGCCACTAATGTCATTGTACGTATAGCTAGCTACTATGTGCTGTCTTATTGTACCAGTATAGTGAGTTGTGACTTGTAGCACTAGAATGGTGCTGTGGAACAAGCCCTTGGGCCCTCTTGTGCAACATGGTACAACTCTTTACATAACAATGTATATCATAATAACAGTTGTCCTGCACAAGAGTTATCCCATTTTGCGCAGGTGGGCTCTGCCCATTATACTTAGTCATAGCATCAATTAAGGAGCAACTTGTATTAAGTTAGTATATTCTCCTTGGATGTAAAATAATGTACAGTGTCCCCTCGATATAACACTGTTCGATACAGAGCAGATTTGGATACAAGACTGGGTCAGATGTGGTACTATAAAGCAGGGATATGTCATGGACCCAAAATTCAGCGTTATGTCGAGGGGACACTGTATTTGTGTTTGATCTTACTGAAGTTTAACTAAAATCATAATTATAAAGATAAGGCAAGTAAAGAATTGATTTGAATAGCTGTAGTTGTTGCATGTAGTTGGCCTAGTTCTTTGTTCCTATATTGCTAGCAGGAAGTCGGTTTGCGCATGCATCCACTCCATTCGCTTCATACTTTAGGATTTCACAAAACAATATTAGATCCAGAAGAGTAGTACTACATATACTTGCTGAATGGTTTCTGTAGCACTACATAGTACAATGTAGTGAGAAGCAGTACAGCCTGCACGATTACGGAGCTTTCTCGAGTACAAATCCCCATATAAAATTTTAGCTTGAGCATAAAATCGTACTCGGAAAGTTTCATAATCTCGGCCCCAGGTGAGATATGCAGAAAATGTAGTTTTAAATGTAACTGGAAACACTGCAAAGCCTCCTTTTCTATGGTGGATTCTTATAGTCGCTTCTTTCTGAAACCTCAATAATGTTCAGATATATATAGACCTACATTTACCTATGTTTTCAGTCAAGTGCAGCAGTACAGAAGCTGGCTGTCGGCCAGGGCATGACGGCCGTGCCCATTGCGCGCACTCTAGGCAACATCGTGGTCAACACTACACCTGGGATTTCAGGCACATTCGCTGCCATCAACAAACGCATGAGTCAGGCTGTTACCACTGTAGTAAGTAACCTCCAGATATCACTGCAAATCTGCCACACTGCAGCATAGGAGATAGGAGATAGCGAGGATAGACTTTGATGTGTTAGGTTTGATGAGGACCTCGCGGTTGGGCATTTCTTGCTGCACTGTGGACTTTGCAACTCTGAGTTCCAGATTCTATTCTTTGCCTAATCTCAAACATTTATTCACCCAGGTTCCTCGGCAACTTGCTTTTTCCTTTATAAAGGAAATTCATATTATCATATGTTTATCTGTGTTCTACATTTTATTCTAATGTTTTTGCATGGCCGTTTATGCTTTTCTTTGTATTTTTGCATGTATTTATTAATTATATTGTAAAATAACATGTATAGCTGCCACGTATGGATTATGAAAGTATACAAATAAGAAATGGCCATCTTCCAATATGTACATGCTGGTGATGACATCTATTTGCAGGCTGTGACTGGCACCCAGGCAGTGAGAGCTCGCACCCCGGTCGCCATCCACGAAATACCCACTGCGTCCACTCCAGCTGCATCCTCCACTCCGGTGGTCACCTCCACACTGCGCACGGCAACTGCTTCCACGAACTTGACCCACGCCCAGCTGACCTCACAGCGGATAGCACTCACAACAACAGGCAAAGGTGAACCTCTAAGCTTGAACCCTCTCAGATCCAGATATATTTATGCTGCTTTTGTGTTACATTGAGATTTGAGTGCAAAACGTGACACAAGTATGAACACGAGTGACACAATTCACTTTTGCAATGCCTGTGTATCTATGAAGTTAATTATGATATATTGTTCATTACAATTCTATTTCTCCGTGTTCCAGCGACGACAGTACAACAGCAGCTGGCTCAGTCGGCTCTGAAGAACTTCACTCCACAGCAGATCAACATCCTCCGTCAGCAGCAGCAGTCTATCGTCCGCCCACAGACGCCACAGCAACAGGCCCTCCGCACTCCCAAGCTCAGCCTCACTGCCGTCAGTACCCCCACCCTTGTCATTACCTTCACTTTGTCGTGTGTGCGCGAAATAGTCCCAATGCGACATTATGCACTAATTCAATCAGTATAATTACTGTGACTTTGTGGTATGAAATCGTCGTAGAAATCTATCCAGTGTTCTATTTATAACACATATAGACTGTGTCTGGGGTATTATATAAATGAAAACGTGACAAGTTGCTCTGGTGCGAGGATGAATTGTCTGTTGCCATGCCTGTGCTATCGGTGTTGTAAAGTTCCTACAAGCGAAATAATCTTGAAGACCTCTAAAACTCAAATTCCAACAAAATAACAAATATAAAACAACACTTTGATGATTCTGCAATCATCTGCATCTGTTTGTATGGAATTTGTTATCACTGTAATGCTATCTTTTACAGAACAAGCTTGTGAAACCAACGGTGAAGCTGAGTGACGACCATTTGGCTTTGCTGCGCCGACAGCATTCCCAGAAACAAGGTCAAGTTGCGACCGCTACAACACAGATTGCAGGACAGAGTCTACAGCTGCAGGTCACACAGCCCCAGGTCAGACAGGTAGGTCACCATCGGTGTGTCTAGGTCGAGGTGAGCTAAAGGTCAAACAGCCTCATATCAGGGGTGCGTTCAGACTGCAATACATTTCTCTATGAAGTGTTGTGCTACAGTAGCCATTCAGCCAACACATAGTACACTATGTAGCACTACTTTTCACTTTGGCTGTTAAGCCCGTGTTGTTTTGTAGGAAACAGTAGGAAAACCCAACGCATGAAGGAAATGGATTGCATGCATGAACTGATTTCTTGTTATTTGTAGATAAGTAACATCTTGTAATGTAGGGAAATTTACTGCAGCCTGAGGTGATGGGCAGTGTCGCGGTCACTGCTAGTGATGAGTCCTGTCAGTGACTGTAGCTACCCACCATTCTGATTGACATCTTCAGATATAAACAAATATATTAAATACAGTCATTTCTTTGCTTTATTTAATTTTGATCAATAGGGCCATTTGATGGCTATGCTAATGGAAACCTACTTTAAGTACGAGCACATGCCACCGACTCGCATCTCTCCACTGAGGTCTAGTTAGATTTCCTACAGTAAAATTATATGAAGCACAACAGTACTGGCTGCACAGAAGTTAACATGACATTTGTTTTTCCAGATTATCCAGGCTCAAGTTCAGCAGGTGGGGAGCCAGCAGGCCACGTCCCAGACGCCGGTGGCCACACTGGTCAAGTCTGTCTCCACTCCGGCCGGTACTGTCCCCAGTGTCACCATCCCTGTCAGCATCAATGTCAGCATGGCACAGCACAAAGCAGGAGTCCGTACGTAGCATTATCATTGGTACTCTGTACACAGAAGAACAAGTTTCAGTTCCGAGGCAACATGTTATTGTACATAGCCCAGAATTAATAGAATTTGGATTGTGTCCATCACAAAATTACTAGCTGAATGTCTTGACCATTTTGAAAACATTCCGTTTGCTCATTGACACCATTCTTGCTACAGGAAGCAAATACTATGTAGGTGATGTGAAGGACATTCCTGGCATAATCTGTTTATTTTCTGGCAGTCTCGTGTATGGGTGAAAGATCCTCGCTGCGATATAAAACGATGAATTACACTATGAGCACCCAACAAAACAGTGATTGCTGTTGAATACACACCCTTCATTAGTACAGTAAGTGTGTTGTTTCCAGCCCAGCGAGCTACGGTCAGCCAGCTTCCGCAGCATAAGATGTACCTGTCTCAGCAGAGGAAGACCGTCCAAGGACAGAAAGTTACAGGTACTGTACTAATACTGCCCCCTGCCACGCATGTCTGTCATCTCGGCAATCTGCACTTGGACTTTTCCCTCATGTTCTCTCAGTTATTGATTTATTTCATCATAATTGTTACAGTATTGTAATGTATGTTGGGTATTACGTCCACTACTGACAAACCTATTCTGTTTTCCTTTCAGCACTGACTCAGGGCATGGTAGGCAAGCCTGGGCAGATCCCACTCCTTATGCAGCAGAAGGGCACCAGTGTCAACTTGACCGGCCAGCTCCTGCACCAGATTGTGAAACAACAACAGCAGCAGGGCGGGCAGGGCGCGACTATCCAGCAGATTATCACTCACACCTCGCAGCCAACCATCATCGCCACAGTAACTCAGGGACAGGCAGCGCAGACAATGATTGGCAAGGTTTCTCTGGCGACGTCCACGCCGACCGCTCATATACAGACACTCTCTGGTGCTACTCCCATAACTGTAACTCAGGTGTCGTCCTCGGGACAGACTCACACTCCCATTACTCTGAACGTTGGAACGGCAGCGTCGCAGGCCGGAGTGACGGTGGTCAAGGCCATGGCGATGTCTGCTGACCACCCAACGGTTCAGGTGCAGTCGGCGGTGGTCCAGCAGCCCAAGATCGCCACCATCACGCAGAGTCTGGTGTCCCAGCAGCTGCAGGTACAGACCCCTCAGATCCACCAGATCCAGGCCACTGCCCTCCCCACTGTGTCAGCCACTCAGCCCACCACCATCCAGGTCCACAGTCCGGCCGTTGCCCCACAGGCCTCCCCTGTAGTCGCTCAACTGACCGTCACTCAGGCACAGGGAGTACCTCAAGCTGCAGCTATTGCCACAGTGGTCACACAACCCCAGCAACAACAGCAGCAGCAGCAGCAACAACAACAGCAGCAGCAGCAACAACAGCAGCAGCAGCAGCAACAGCAACAAGGACAGGTCAAACCTTCGCCATATGCAATGAGAACTAGAACTCGTAACTGAGTTTTTTTGTGATCTTAGAAACAAAGAAAACCCTGCCCATTTATCGTGTCATGTTAAGGATCATGATTTGGGTTTTGTGGAAAGGAAATAAGATTGGGTCACCTCTTGTACCAATCTGGCTATCCTTTCACAAAGCTCTCTTATCTACTAAGAGACCATAGCGCTCTCTTAGCAGTGCATTAGCTATCGGCAAAGAGAGCGCTATGTCTCGTTGTGGATAAGAGAACTTCGTGAAAGGATACCCTGGGCCCGTATTTATAAACAACTTTAAACTATAAGCTCATTTAATCGCAAACTTTAAGAAACTTTGATCGTAACATTTAGCTAATAGCATTATTACCAACTTTGATCGTAACTTTGAGCGAACTTTGATAATCTTCATAAATACGGGCACTGGTCAATGGATCCGTTACAAAATGGCATAACTTCAAATTAATCACCCCAACACTAAACGGAGACCTCACCTTTGCTAAGAATAGAATTACGATTAACCCCAAGGAGCCTATAATGCATAAAACGAGACTATACCGGTAGTTTCGACCTAAACCAGAAGTTTCTGACTACACGTATAGCAGAAAGGCTGCAATGCACGACGCATAGTTAGCAAATATGATAATTTGCTTTCACGCATTAGACCCCTGTAGTTACGTCCCTTTGCATCGGAGAGCCCTAGTTTCTGGACGGCTGGTTAGTACACGTGCACTGATCATGTCGTTATCCAAATAAAGAGCATTCCTGTACGATACATTGAAATTATTTGTATACAGAGATATTATAGAACCAACGCCTTTCCTTCACTGCCAAAATTACTTGCATTCACAAAAGGTCTCCACTATTATGTCGTGATGCTCTATTTAATAAAAAACATGATAATTAATTAAGCAAACTGGTAATAAAGATACTATGATATGTTACTATGTTTTTGAAAGTAAACGTTCCACCCATTCATCATGCGTTTACACAGCAACAACGGCTTTTACAATTTTTATTCACGTCAACTTGATCATTACTTTCTATCAGTGATGCATGAACAGCGCACAGAAAGATGTAACTTGTTGTTGCGCATGCGTCGCCAATTATTCACTGATTTCGACTAAAGGAAGTCGGTAGAGCGTCTGACAACACGAGTTCGAAGACAATATGGTTCGGTATGGTTGTCTCCCAAAGGCGTGTTCCGGTCTGCACATACAGGATGCTAGAGAGTCCTTGTTCGCTAGGGACTTCCTCTCTCCCAGGTGACGTCACATCCGGGTCAATGACACGATAACTCACAAGGGGGATGCCCTGGCACACCTGTAAATGTAAGGATAATCCAATGGAGGTTAATCGATTAGAGGTGAAATAAACGTCGTACCTTTCATTCAGCCATGGTTCAATTTCTGTTACAACGTACAATGGCACGTTTATCAAATTAGACAAGTAGTAAAATGCAGAATAAAATCTACCTGTTTGCACAATGTTATTGGTTGAACATATGTTAACACATCCTCGCACTCCAGGGTTACTGATTACGCTACTTACCTCTGGGGTGAGAGGATGATGTTAACAGTGCTCCAGATAACTTTTTGTACGAGTGAGTAATTACCCCTCAATAACCAATTCAATTGGGTATTTTTATATAGCGATGCAGTTTTTTAGTTAGGATTATTGCCGCTTACGCTTACTAAACAGTAATTAATTCACAAAACACAGCGCATCCTGCACGACACCATCTTTTAATATTGCATAATTGTGGTTTAGCCTTCATCATATAAACTGACAGCTGTAATACATATACAAATAGTCTGTGCTCTATACAAATAGTCTGGTATGCACACAACATTTTTGATGGGACAGAATAATGTTCAACTTCTTTGATTGAAAATCGATGATATACTCAAGGTTAAAGGCATACAATCACAGATTTTTATGAGCACGTAGCACTATATTTGAGTAATAAATGTAAACTACATTCATTT
>JAULBP010104117.1:0-10613 GCA_032355345.1 Lepetodrilus pustulosus
AAGGTGAATATATTTTTAAAAGTGTCCAATCTACAAACTACGGCACCGTCAGTTATGCTAAATATATAAGTCCATACTTTTACGTTGCACCCTATAAGCTGTATATCTCGGAATTATGTGACGGTTCCTCAGTTAGCTAGACAGACGGTGTTTCTATAGTAAAGATATCGCGTTCGCTTTACCACTAGGCCGCCGCCATTCAGCAGTCCTTGCCTGGGACTAGGTTTAGCGACGATCCCAGGGTACCCGGATGCGCACGTGGTACAAAAATAAATTCTGCTCTTCTGCGACTGGATCCAGAATGTATGAATTGCATCAATGTTAATGTCCTCAATAACAAGTATTTCCTCCATTAGCATCCATACAATCTTCCTCGCGTCTTCTTATGACAAATGTCAGTCTACGGACGACGACCGCGGTGATCAACCTCCTCTCTCCTTCTACGGTTTATTTAACCCTCTCCCTGCTGGGCCATGCACATTCACGGCTGCTTTGGGCATTTCCGGTTGTCTGTAGCAGGGAGAGGGTTAAGGGATGACTCTGCTAAATGCAGTGTGTAGCTAATCGCTTGACTGTACGCCCATATAGTCTAATCATACCATCATAAATAAGGAGGTTGAATCTGGTTTTGTCCAAAAAAAAGGCACTTGTTGCCTGTCACGACGTTAACAACGTCGAACAGACGTGACCCATTACCGTCGTTACCGTCTGTGACAGTGGCTTGAAGACTTCCACAACATGGTTACGTGATGCCGCGTGCGTCGATGACGTCAGTATCCGGTACCTAATAGGTACACACAGTATCGGCGGTACTAGTATGGTCTGTGGCATGATCGCCTGCGGGCATTCGCTTCTTGTACAGTTGACGGTACGCTTAATATGGTTTAACCGCTAAACACGTCTAATAACGGTTTGCTTTATGCAGCTAAAACAGTCGTCTCTCTGACACTAGCGCTGATAATCATCGCATTTTCCTTGTGTTTTTGTTCTTTGTTCACACAAAGTGCAATGCTGCTAGTTACAACCGCTCGCTTTTTATAATGTTATTTCTCAAATTTTCTAGGCAATTAGCGAAATTAGCGATTTTCGAAAATGGACCGAAACTGGATCCAATATTTCAGTGTTGCTTGTCTGCTATATAAATAGTTCGGGTTGTATTAAGGTGAACATTGTAAATGAAACTTAACGCAAACAAATCTAGTTGTTTTGTTAAATATGTGCTAAATAACGCCTATCAAATTGTATTTTGAACCACAGTTGTATATATACCTGTGCAGTGTCTCCATGTCGGGGAGTATTTAGGGCTACAGTTGAAGATGTCTCGCCAATATTCGTCAAACCACAGGTTCCGTGTGTTGTTGTGTGGATGGAGACTGAGGAAATATTGATCGAATTCTGAAACAGTAATTACATACCAATGAAACATCACATGGCCCTGCTCTTTATACGAATAAACCGTCTTCATTCATTCCGTTAAATACTAAGTACCATCAAGGGCTTCACCGTTACAAGTGACTTCTGACAAGTTCAGTACTCTGCGTCTAGTTTTACTTGCAATCTATTTCAAGAATATACTTCAGTGAATTTTATTTTATTTTTTTGAGTAGCATATATATATACATTAGTCTAATATGATCATATAAACACCGTCATAGTAATTGCATTTAATCTTAGACGTATACAACGTGTAAACATTATAGGCAGTCGCATTTAAGACTGACTGTATTAAGAGTGTGTTTGTGGGAAATAACACTATTATTGACACCAGTGATAATGAACTTTTCTGTTTATGTTTTGTGCATCATTTTTAATTGTGTAATATGTCAGCCAGCAGTGGTGAACAGCCCGCAGAGGAAAATCGCCCTCATCACTAAAGATAATAAAACAAGTTTACGTTGGTAACTTTGGTAGATTTAATGATATTTTATGTCCCTATCGCTGTGTATTGTAACATGTATTTTACGAACGCTTCCAATACTGTCAATTTGACTATATCATTTGAAAGCGTCGTAAAATCACATTCATTATGGAACCAGAGTTGTACATAGTGTTCCAAATATATTTACGTCAAACTTTACTATATCGTCATCGATACACCAAGCACAGAACACACTGCATAATGGTAATGCGCATGGAAACGGCGTAAAACCATCTAATATTGTGTGGAACATATTAGTACACGCACATAGCGAGCGTCTTTTGCAATATTACCGATGGATTGTCTTCGGCACCTCGCTTTCTTTTGCAACATGGACATGTACCCTTTTCTGCAAAATCATATCGTGTTCTACATGTCAATACTGCTCACTGACAGTTCCTAGCGGTGTGCTGACTTCCAACCTTACTCGACATGAGATGTAATGTGCATGTTAATAACGCTCGATGGGATGGTACAATTATATGAGATGAGCTGGGACGAGTACCTGTGATGGGATGGGTACATGTGACGAGATGGGACGAGTACCTTGATGAGATGGGACGAGTACCTCGATGAGATGGTACGAGTACATGAGATGATATGATACGAGTTACGAGATGAGATGGGACGAGTACATGAGGTAGGACGAGTACCTGTGATGAGAAGAGACCCTATGATGAGAAGAGACGAGTACCTGTGATGAGAAGAGACGAGTACCTGTGATGAGAAGAGACGAGTACCTGTGATGAGCTGCCTCTTGGGAAGGATGGTGATGGTGCCCTCCGCTGCCACTTCCTGGTGGTTCACCGGATGTTCCTTGGCGCCCCAACTGTCGCTGGCCAGCAGGTTGATGTACGACGTCCGGTTCATCTTAGCCAGCGCCTTCAGGAACGCCCGGGAATTGTCCTCGTTGACGAACATGACGACGGCTCTGGCGTTCGTCTCGCCCTTGAACAGCTCCTCCACGATACTGAGGAACGTCGTCTCATTCACCAGTCGGGGGATACTCAGTGACTTGGCCACGCACACTCCTAGGTAGAGAAACAGTAATGTAAAATACACTACTACCATTACTACTACCTCTACTACTACTACTACTACTACTACTACTAATTATTATTATTATTATTACTTTTTTTTTTGTAATGGGGTTTATAGTCGCTTTCTAGAATCTTTCACTAACATCACGACTTGTCAGTTTAGGGCAGGAGGAAACCCGCAACATCCGTAGCGGTGAATGTTGCAGTAAACCTGCGAGCACCGGCTGGTACTGACAGACCAAGGATGATAACTGTAGTGCATCCTATCAATATCGCATAAGAAATGTAACTTCTGTGAACATTGATGCCGGGCCCCCGTGGGGCGGGATTTTAAATATTATTTTTGAAGCACCACTTACCATTTTCTGGAAATGCGTCTGAGCGTCTTCCTTGTAGCTGATCTCCTCGGTCTTGGCGCCATTCTTGATGTCCGGCAGATCCGACATGGAGTCTCGGACCGTGATCGTTCGGAACGGAGTGGAGCTCACTCGAGTGATGTTCGAGTTGAACTGCAAAGTGAACGGATATTAAATAATTCATACATTTTTACAGAGACACTGAACAGGGATTATCTGAGGAGAAAAACCAATTCTAAAAATTATTTGAAAAATAAATGTCTAAAATATTTTTAAAATACAGAGGTCTGAAATTTTCATGGCATGTGCCAGGAGTTATCTTTCCTTCACCTTGCGATCGTCCACCAGTACTGACAGTGTCATGGCTCGTGGGGTGAATGTGTGAAGTGGTTCTGGATAAAATGGCAGCTTCTCTCCGGGAGCTGCAGCCAGAATGATGGCTCTGAAAACAAAACAGAACAATATTATACCAGTACAGAACAATATTATACCAGCACAGAACAAATTATACCGACAAAACGTTTGACCCAAAATAGGAGAATTTTAACTGAAGTTTCTCACGTGTTTCTCAAGTGTTTCTCTCACGTTTTCCATCTCTGCTAAAATTAAGTTGATTGATGGAGATAATAACATGTAGAGATGTGAACATACGCTCTAGTGGATTTGGAGTATACAAAATATACATACATTATTATTAATTTTTTTGGTAACATTTGGGTAATATATCTTATTTATGCGACTCAAAAACAATTAATTTTTAAATAAATTGTCAAAGTGGCTAATTTGGGTCACATTTGGGTAATATATTTACCTAGATGTGACTCAAAAATAATTAATTTTTAAATAAATTGTTAAAGTGGCTAATTTGGGTCACATTTGGGTATTCACAACCACCACAAAAAGATGAATGACTAAAGTCTAGAGTTACCTCCTCCTTGTCTGCGAGACGCCATAGCAACCAGCCTGTAGGACTCCAAACGTACACTGGTATCCCATGCGGATCAGACAACGCAGCGCCAGTTTCAGCACCATGCTGCGCTTGAACGAGACGAAGTTGCGCACGTTCTCCAGAAGGAAGAAGCGCGGACGGTAGTAGTCGCAGTAGCTGAGGTATGACGAAATCAGCGAGTTCTGAAAGCAGAATTAACAAACTTGCAGAGCCTCTCAGATAGGAATCAACACTCGCATGCTGATCTGAGATATTTAAAGCAATGTTAGGTGAGATATATTCCTGGACCAGGACATCCAATGCCCGGCAATCTCATTGGCTCATATGACCAAAAATATGAAAAATATATATTTAGCTAACCATGTTAGCCAATCAGGTTGCTGGGAATTGGGTCCAGTTCTGGTGAATAGATCACAAGTATGGGTCCGGTTAAAAGACCACCCCCTACCTCCCAACCCCACCCTCCCACTGTGCTAGTATTAAGCATAGTGGGAATATTTTACTGGAAAATCATTCAATGGTTAAGGAAATTTTCAATGCTGCTAACTACTGTATTACCTTGAACTTTGAGTACTCTCTGGAGTTGAACCGGTTCATGCCGCTGAACCCTTGACATGGAGGTCCACCGCAAAGCAGGTCAACCTCGCCTTTCTGGGGCAGCTTCTGTCCGTGCTCATCACACTTCTCTCCCTTTGTAAAAAATTACAAACAATGTTTTGAAGTGAGAGGACAAATTCATGATTGCAGCAAAAGAATAGAATTTATTTTTTTAAATATATAAATAAGTTGACCAATTACTAATAAATTGGATACCCAAATTAATTGTCAAAAAATGTAAAAATCATGGTATACCTAAAATAAAAAATTTAAAAGTAGTAATCCAACATGGCCGTGAGAGAGTTGCATTAAGTACGATGATCTACAGCTGCACTACTACAAGACGTCTATTTAACCTTCTTCAAGCTACGGCAACTTGAGATGCCTCACACACGCGTGCTTCTGATCACCCGTCGCAGGGTTAGAAGTTAAGACTAAAATCAACAATTTTAACAAGCCAGCAGGTCTAGTAAGTCAAATACGAAGAGCGAAATGTGTGAAAAGATACTCGCCCAGAACAAAAGAAGGTCGCCACGGGCGAATGGGAACTTCTATTTCTGCCCTCACTTACCTCCATGGCCCACTTGAGCAGCAGGTTGCAGTCTTCGGTGAAGACGGTACAGCCGGGGTTGTTGAGACGGAACGCCTGTGCTGCGGGCTCCTCCTTCTCGATCGCCCACCGCGACTCCGCGACGCCCGCCTGATGGAAGCCCTCCGACAAACCTGGAGGCGAAATAACAACAATCATGAACATAGGGTGTGGCAGGGTCGAATCGGTGGGATTTTTGTTCTTTCATTTGCAATGGGAATTGGAGCCCCTTTCAAGATTACTTCAGGTATCACGGCTTGTCAATTATTAAAAGTAGGAGGAAGCCTGCAATATTGGCAGGTCTTGACGAACAGATGACAATTTTACCACTTATAACTACTTTTCCAATTTGAACTGATTTTAGCACTCAACGATTACTTCCTACAAGATGTGACCATCATCTTTTTATGACAACTTTTCAGGAACAATTCTCGTCCAAATAGACTGTCTTGCCCAAGTATGAGTGATTGGTAATTTTAACGTCGCTGCGGGAATCTTTCACCCATTTGCGACGACTGCCAAAGAATGCCAACTGATTGTAGTACTTGGTTAACACGCTGAACTGATATTATTTCCATACAGATTTGGCTGTATTCAGATTCAAAACAATGACAATTTTTGTTAACAATTCTTGATCAAGTATATTCTGAATTGATTGTACTCAGAAATTCCTTCCTACGATGTAAAATAGAGGAAATCATCGTGTGACAGAGCAGTGTGTTGATTGCCTCACCTCCGCATCCTGCAAAAACGTCCAACATTCGAAGTCGATGAACCTCCTTGTTTTCTTCCTCCTTCACTTCCACGTCATCGTTGGATGATCTCCCTTTGCCCTTGCCTTTTCCCTTCCCTTTGCCCTGGAAAACACGGAATCGTTATTACAGTGGACACCCGTTTATCCGGACTTCGGATATCCAGTTCCCTTGCTATCTGCACATATTTTACTGGGAACCATATATCAAGTCTTCCTATTTAAAAGGACTCAGACATCCAGAAATTCAGTTATGCGCACAATTTTACTTGCGAACTTCTTAGTGAGAAAAGATCTCTTCACAAATTAACATAAGAAGAAAACCAGTTTGGCTAATTCTTAGTACTTCCGAACTTCTTAGGACTTACAAAGTTTCGAGAATACGGCCCCAGGAACGCAACAGAAGACATTCTCACCTTGCCCTTTCTACCCATCAGCTTCGCCTTTGAGGGAGGCTCTTCGAATGACTTTGTGTCACTGTTGTACGCCTAAGAACAAGAATATTTATATTATTCACAAGATTCTGCAACACAAACAAGCAAAGAAAACACCTAGGCCATAAGACGATACCAGATGGAAGATGGACATGCATTTCTATCTCTACTTTTGAAAACAGGAACGAGAATTTTTTTCATAGGGTGTCAACGTCAAAAGCTAATACCGGTGAAATAATACGAAAAAGCTCAAAATACTTGTCAGAAATTATTCACCTCATTAAAGTAAAATCTGTCGGGTCCTTTCTCAAAATATTCGTCCAAACTAGCAGTAGAATTTTCTCCAAATATAACTTGGCACTTTCCCTCTACCAGTTTGAAATCGACAACTTCCTCTGAAAGAACAGAACATGTCATATTTAATGTAAACATTTCACAAGTTTTTTTTGTTTTTATAAATATGGAATAACTTGCACACAAAAGAATGTAGGGTTGATTATTGCTGTATGGGAAGCTCTGTCATTTGCTGTGATACTAAAACCTGTCAATACTTGCTGTTGTGCTAAACCTGTCAATATTTGCACCAAGACTAAACTTATCACTGTGACAGGATGTAGTGCAGTAGTAGAACGTTAAGACTTCGGAGCCAGGCGCCCAGCATCAATGTTCGTGGAAGTTACATTTCTGACGCGATATTGATAGGATGCACTGTCTGTAGAGTGCCACTACAGATATCAACCTTGGTCTGTCAGTACCAGCCGGTGCTCACACGTTTTACTGCAACATTCAGCGCTACATATGTTGCGGGTTTCCTCATGCCCTAAACTGACAAGTCGTGATGTTAGTGAAAGATTCTAGAAAGTAATTCTAAACCCCATTACAAAAACAAAACAAAAAAATTATAATAAAATTATCACTACTTGCTGCGAGACTAAATTTGTACCTTCATCATTGTGATACAGCATGTTGAGATCACAATGGTATGTCGACTGCAAACCCTTGTGAGTGTTCTCTGGCCTACAAACAAAAAATAGTCAAGTTTACTTTTCCAAATTCTATCTCTGTCAGTTGACAAAAGAAACAGAGAAGGTTACTCATACAACATTTGGGGATATATAATATTTTAAAACGTGATTATCCATATGGACAGGTCTCACGGATAAGAGAATAATGCACTAATAACAACTGACTAAGTTACAGAAAGAACATCATTATTAGTATCACAAACTAGGCCCAGTTAATGCCCAACCGAGCTATAACGAACCTGTAGAACTTTGTGACGCGCAACTTGATCTCGGATAGGTCGGCTAACTTCGTCCCAAGCGTTTTCTTCCAGAAGATCTCGGTGATCCGTCCAATACGGTAGGGCTCTGGACACTGTTCGTTTGAACCCTTGATGTGGCTCGTCGTCTTGCGATAAACCTCCGGGTAAATCTCCTCATCCACCTGAAAAATTGGTGTAAAAGTTGGTGTATGTTTTAATGAAACACTGGACCTGTGATTTCAAGGATGGTTTAGAGGGGTAGAGACACAAATATATATAATAAATATAATAAAAGTATTTCCAGTGGGTAGAACTATACATTTTTAAAGCACCATTACCCAATTTTTAAAGGTCTTGGATAAGCTGGTGTGATCTACGAGAAAGATATTTTTACGAGAAATCAATCAATGGCTTACTTTGCCCTCATTCTTCTGTTTCTTGACGACGGCTGGTTTGACCTTGAACTTGAACGCTTCAGGCAAGATGTAACAGCAGTCTCCAATTTTGTATTCTACGTCATTCCTACGAACGCTCTCATAATAGTAGCGGGTTGCATTGTTATCCACACGGTCAATTCTTTCTCCCAGTGAAGTCGAGATTTTCTGAAATCGATTTTATGTACATGAATGAAAATGGATTCAATTTTCAGATGAAAACCAGACAAAATTATGAAACTATTAGTGCTCCTCAAAAAACTATGGAATTTTATGAAGTAGGAAACTAGCATTTCTGATTAATCTGTAATTATGAGTATTTCAGAGCCTTTCTCAAGATTGTTTTGCTAATATCATACATGGCCAGTCATTTTACAGTCAAAAAAAGACATTGCACCCAAATATTCTCTGCAACTAAAATTGGACAAAATTTCAACTTGAACCTGCAGAATTCATTATACAGTGTCCCCTCGATATAAGGCTGTTCGATACAGAGCGGATTTGGATATAAGGCGGGGTCAGATGTGGATCGCATTTTTATTTTTGTTATTTAACTGTACTATCCTACAAGGCTGGTACTATAAGGCTGGGGGTATGTCATGGACCCCAAATTCAGCGTTATATCGAGGGGACACTGTACTTACATGGTGCTTGTAACATTAGAAAGAAAATCAAATAAACGGATATATTTTCAAACCTTGTTCTGAAGGTGTACATAAAGTGAATAAGACATTTGTCATGTTCATTAGTTTCTGGTTTGAGCAATGTTCAGTAGGCAAGTACTTCTAACCAGTGATGTAAACCTGCTATAATAAAATAGTATAATAAATTAATTTATATAATAATATTATTATAGCGTCTACTATACGGCTAGTAGCTGCTTGCTGGTGACGTACAGTCAAAGGTATGCTAGTTTTTAACCCTCTCCATGCTGGAGGCAACTTGAGATGCTCTAAAGAGTTATGTGTGTGCAAGGGCAACAGAGGAGAGTCTAGAAATTGCATCTAAGACAAGCTAGTAGCAGACTTGAGTGATTGTAATACATCTAGTTCTAGAGTTTTTGTAAGACTAATAGCGATCATTAGTGGACCAAAGTCTATTTTAAAACATGTTTGTGATAACCTCATGAGGAAATGTGCATAAAATGTGCTTGGATACATTGTATCCTGATCTATGCTGCATGGATGCCTGCACATGGAGAACAACATGATTTATCTATGAATCACAACAGAAATTTAAGTATGGTACACAGTGTATACTAACCATGGCATTATGGCATATTAAGATTTTCTCAGGAGTTTAGTCAACCCAAGGCCTAGTAATTGTTCTTGGATTTCACTGGAACTAGTCCAATTCTGGGAAATTCCATCCAATGTCTAAAAATAAACATGATTAACATTTAACATTTTTCGCATACCTCTGCATCTTCATCCTCAATTTCTGACGAACTCGGATCCGACTCCTCACCTCTATTTCCATATTTGTCTTTTACTGAAATACACAAAAATAATTAGGAAATACTTATTAATGTTAGGTACATATTGGTCATGCTGGTGCGAATAGGGATATTTTTGAGTGTATGTTCGATATTTTATCATTATGTGCCATGCAAGGCTAATGAGCTTCCGCGGCAGGCATACAACCATCTAATTGATGTGTATAATAACAATGACATGAGCAACTTTCCAAGGCTCTTATCTCGGTAAATAATTTATACTATAAATAATAGAAAGAAAATGTGTTATTTTTGTACTACCTAGCCAAAATGTAAAGAGAGAAGTTCAAGGGATAAACTTGACTATACATTAGCAGGGATATCAACTAACTATTTTGGGGCACTGGCAAGTTGGGCGAGTGACTTGGAAATGGAACTCGCCCACAATGACTGACACAAATCTTGAGACAGAGTGCGCTGAAGAGCTGTTTTCAGACAATCGTTATCATGACAATGCCTTTGACGTAATATTTATACAGCGAGTTTCAGAAATTAAAGTTTGTTCAAATTGTCAACTTGCCAGCTGGTCAAGTGCTTTCTAAAGACTACTCGCCTGAATTGTTTTCAACTCGCGCTGGCTAACGGGCGAGAGCTATAATTGCAAACCCTGCGTCAGGCACCATATTATATAATACATTGTACAGGTTCAGTCCACCCCTAAATCGGGTCATGTTTACCCAATGTGGTTATCATGCCCCAATACAGGCACAAAAATCGTACACAGAAAGCTATGAAAACGTATACTTCGTCTGCAGCATAATCACACAGGTACTGGCGGAAGATAAC
>JAULBP010104128.1:0-10613 GCA_032355345.1 Lepetodrilus pustulosus
AAAGGCTTGTTCATCTGGGCTATTTCACGTGTCCGCCTGTGGATCATACCTGTCCTGGACAGGCATACAATCCTTACAGTCTAGCCCTGTAATATCATTGCTAATCTTAATTGTAAAGATTATACTAGCTCAGCTGACCAGTCCTTGCTTGCCCATGAATGCTGAACTGAACATCACATAGGTATACAACAAGCACCATCTATTACCATCTTTAGGCATAACACTGCCAGGGTTTGAACCAACCTAGAGCTCTCTGGAATGACACTCTACCACACAGCCAGTTGCCATCATAGAGAAGCGAATTGAAAAAATCCAGAAGGGAAGCTGAAGAGTTATGTGCATTGAATATTAGTTTCAATCTATATTTGAGTTATTATTCGCATATCAATGCATGCTGTAATATATACAGGGCAATGATTTCACGTACAAGATTTCACGTCCAAAACCAGGTCTTTATATGAACTATTAAAAGCGAAATATCTCTTTCATTCCTGGACTTCCGCTAGCAAAAAAATATTCCTGTCAGTTTAAGGAAAAATTAGTGTCTATTCACACTGACGTACAAACACCATGCAAATTCAAATCGATTAAAGCATATACCTTTTTAACATTTCACAACATTACATAGCTTCTTTCGCTATCTGAAATTAAAACCTGCTTAATTTGCTTTGGAGAAGAAAAAAACAAACAATAAAGGAATATTCACGAAAGTGACTCGAATTTTATTAAATATGACTGATCACACTCTCTATGTGATGTAGCAATCAATAGAGAGGCAGTGAAGTAGAGTGTTATGAAGAGATGCATAAAACAGAGTTGGTTGTTGCATACCGCTAGACAATCCTCAAGAGTATCAGACAGTACAATTTTCAGACCGTGCCCAAGTTGCACGAAAGGGTCGTACAGTAGTCCAGGCATAAATCAATGTGTATACAATGTGTAGCACAGTGTAGAAAGGTAATGCTCTAAGGCGAGGTTTACTCTCAGGCTACTGTTACGACTCTTTCGGGAAATGTTACTGGGAGATGAAAAGACTGCCAATAATCTGATTCATCACCTTGAAATTCCATAAACTACTGAATTGTTTGACTCATTATATCATCATATAGAAAAATTAGGAATCAGATTGACTTTCATAAGGGAAAATCTGTAATGAAAATGTTATTGTAATACACCTTTAATGTTAATTGAATAAAATATTAAAATATTAACAAGTGGAACATGAAAAACATGTCTTGTTTGAACACAAGTTAGGTAGACAAATAAAACGTACACATTATTATGTATACACCTTTAATGTTAATTAAATAAAATATCAAAATATTGACAAGTGGAACATGAAAAACATGTCCGATTTGAACACAAATTAAGTAGACAAATAAAATGTAAATATTATTAGGTACTAATCATGCCTAGAAACTAACTGTTGAAGAAAGAAAATGGCTTGTTTGTTGTGTTGGCAGCCATTTTTATGATTGCTTTGCCAATACGACATATCACATCTTGCCTGTTTTCTGCAGGAAGAAACCTACAGCAAGTGTAGCACATAGTTCTGCAGCAAACCTGCAAGAACTGGTAAACCAAGGATAATAACCGAGTTCAGACATTATATCCTAGAATGATTGCATCAGAAAGGTAACTTCTAAACACATTAACTTCAGGTCCCCAGAGCAATTTCAAATTGATGACATTTGACGTTGACGTCCGACAATGTTCCTTTACTACTACCCACCAAGGTTGCATATGCTAGACATAAACGTCTCCTACAATACTAAATATCTGAAAGTGATGAAAACCCTAATATAAGTGTAAATTATAAGTGGCCTCATTGCAATCAGCCTATTGACAAGGTCGTAAATCATCCCATTTCCACCACAATCTAACGTCCTGAAAGTCTTTGAATAAGTAAGTAAGAAGGTGTCTAGCCACCAAATGCAAGGTCACACAAACAGAAAGCCTGATATCGTGAGAGCACTTAGGGACAGCGTGATGAATACGTCTCCCAGATTAACAACTGACATTGGTGAACTGTTTCTCTGGTAAGCAGGATCTAGGTAAGAGATTTCAATGATGCAGCATGATTCAGATATCCTTGATGTGTCGCTTTCAATGCCTTTGCTACAATAGTGATCTGACATTTACTTCTGGAGAGAATACCATCTCTGCCATGGGTTGCGTGCTTTTCAACATGACTTCATACTGGATATATACTAAATATATGTACGTATGTCTCTTAAGATATACAGCCAAATCAGTAAAGAGACAATTTTAATGAAACTTTGAACCAGGACTGACAATCTTGAAAATGCTAATTTTTGTCACAATATTAGTAATTACTCTTGCCTAATGCTATTATACTAAATAAAAAGCAATCAAAACGTAACAGTATTCATTTTTAGTAAACATAAAAAAATGCATACTGGTAGTGTATTTAGTTAACAAATTATGAAATTTAGATGAAGTATTTCCCCAAACCAACATTTCGATAAAAAAAAATGTTATTGTTTCTAGATAAATAAGGAATGTCATAGGTCAAATTGAACAATAGCACATAATATTTCAAATCATTGTGACAATTCAATTTAGCACAACGATTATTTTCATCTCTTCTTTTATTACAAGATTAGCCTTCCTACTAAACAACAATGAAATCCAGAAGAAATGTACACGCGAGACAGTTTCAACTTAATAACAAATGGCATCAACATGGATCAGAGATCAAGTTTGTTTTCCAAGGAGTCCACTATCAATACCGAGATTTTCATAGCAGAAGGAATCGGCCTGTACCAGAGGCTTCGGTATCTAACCTATGCGGATCCCAGCTCCGTGTGGTTTGTTTAGCAGCTAACTAACATTTGATGTCCTTGCTTGTTTGTGGGCTCAGTCCAGTGCGGCCCCAGAGCCCGTCCTTCATCAACAGAATTATCCCGCAGCCAAATCCGATCAATCCTGCCGCTAACGAGATTTATGAGTTCGGCCGCGTTGAAGGCGCCCCTCCCTCCCCCACCCCCACCTTCTCCAAATTCTTCTCATGACATTGTTCTACTCTCAAGTCAGAGTTGCTCGATTCCACGGATATTCGGAACGGTGGAATCGGTCTGCGGAATCGGTGGCTGTGTGGTAAACAAGTGTTGGGTTCACGGGTGTGATGCAGTATTTAAGGTTCCTGCAAACCTTCAAACATCTCTCCAAATTCTGCTCGTCATGTCTTATAAGTTGTGTTGTTCAGTTCTGAAGAGATGAAACTGAATGGAACGGTGCAGTCAGCAGCAATGTGGAATTCAAGCGATTTGGTCGTGTCATAGGAGTGATGCAGCTACAAGTTTATGGACGATGTCCAATTTGTCATCCAGCGAAACTCTGGCAATTTGATTTCAATCTGGTACCATTTTATACATCTGACCCACTTACGATTAATTGGAGAAAAAAACAGATCCTACATCATGCCTGTAGCTTACTTCTCTGGAACAGACTCCCTTCAGCTCTCATAGTCATACCATCCAAATCCTCCTTGAGATCTGCACTCAAAATATATCTGTACCTTCAAGCCTTCTTCAGTTTCTAGTCTATCCTGATATCTATTGCAAGTGCCACTGAACACCTTTGGCTGGATATTAGGCACTGTGTAATAAATTAGTTGGGGTTTTTTTTAATATTATTATTATTACCTGTATTATTATTATTTATTATTATTATTTTCATTATTATTACTTTTTGTGCTAGTACAATCAGTGATCGATATAGTGATTGAAAATCTGCAATGTTAAAGATATCTGTGTGACCCCCTGAAAATTGCAGATTTTACCACCATTAAATTAACATAGGGCCTATGGAAAATTATCCCCCTGATTATTTTTTTGAATTTCGAACACTGACAATGGTAGAACACTATTTTATTATTATTATTATTATTATAATTTATTATGAATCGTGGTAGCACAATGGTAGAACATTGGACATGAACCAAAAGCTCCTGGTTCATGTTCTGTCTTGAGGGTAAGGCATCAATGTTCGCGAAGGTTACATTTCTGACACGATCATGGCAGGGTCAGGTGTATGTAACATGACAGTTATCGTAATTTTTATTACTGCTACAATATTAGTTATTTTTTATTATTATATTACTATTATTGTTGCAATTATTACGTGACATACATGTGTCCATGCAAAAACTTGGTGAGAGTATCTGAATTCCCCAATGCACAGACAGAGGAGCACCACCCCATGGCCAGACATTACAAAGGATCAGATAGTGTGGGGGAAGTAGTTAACAGTGTCAATGAACAGAGAAAGTATTGTGGCTTGGTCTTGAGTTTCCGATGCTGAGTGGGGATAAGAAACTGTCAAAACATTATCTTGATTAATAGCAAAAATAACCGATGAAAGATGATGAAAATTAATCATATGAACAATCAAAAGAATAGCAAGATATGTATTGGGTTTTCATATTAGAATTTTAGTTTAAAAAGTAGAGATTATTTGTCAAAATCTAAAAATCACGATTTTTTTTTTTATGGTTAGTTTACATTTTGGTGCCAGCTTCAGCTTTATCGGTCAACTCTGAATATTGCTAAAACCAATGACAGATCAATCATGCCAGCCATCACATTAAAGCTAGGCACTGATCCTGAAGACCAAGTGAGCTAAAAAAAAAAGAGAAGGGATCTCCGACAATATCTTTGGAGATTGAATAGCGAGGATAAGCCCCAGCAGTTAGGACTGACACCAGGCTTGATTGGAACGGAACATGGAAACCCCGGGGAGAATCTGGTAATTATTCTAGGATGTCAGCCTGCCACGACCCGTCGCCATGCAAGGACATGCACATACTCTACAGCGCTGTACATCACTCCAAAGTTCACCTCTCTTGTGTGTTGCATGCAGGTGTTTTTCTTCTTCAAGTGCTTCCAATCCGTTGTTTTTTCAGTTGTTTTACTTCCTACTCGGTACCATTAGTGAGCCATTGGTGAGAACGACTTTTAAGATTTCCTGGCAAAGATAGATGTAGAGTATTGAGAACGGAACAGATTCTGTTAGACCTTATAATTCCTGTAATGCTATAGAAGACATAGAAGCAATTTTCATTAACTGACACACATGCATGAACAAAAGGAGCAGTTGTATTCCCTTGATCATAGTCATGTAGTTCTAAACATAGGAATCCGGCGCGTTAAGCACATATCCTGTTTGGCATCTCTAGATTTCTCTTGGTCAGCATACGGGCAACATCTATTTCCATGGTGTAAAAACAAGAGTTCTAGTAATTATATACTAAACAAAATAAGTTAAGGACAAGCAGATGTTTTTTTGGGAAGCTTTTTACCTCAATTTGTGACAGCTTGAAGAACCTGGTGCCAATTTTGTTCACAATATATATGGTATATCTGCTAGTTCTTGAAGAATACCTGTAGACTGACGGAAATACTTTGTCGTATATGAAAAAAGGCTACTGGCCCTTAATTAATTTTGTTGAGTATAGAAAAACTATATAGCCCTTTGTAAATATTAATAAAATAGAACTGATTTCAACAAGTAAACTAATAATTCATCTTGACGGCCCTTGATTCAGTCAGGTCTTCGGCCAATGTATTATTCAGTTCTTCTCTTCTCTTCTACCGAAGGAAAGTAATCGACAACTACAACTTGACAACATATCTTCCCTTACAAATACTGCAAAATCAATTCTGAATTTCCAGGTTTTCAAGTCCAGTGGGAACCATTGGACAAAATGCTTTCCGCGAGACAATACAAACTTGGAGGAAGTCCGCGAATTACCAAGCCTGCCACAGCCAGGGTGTAATGACTGTTTATGGCAGCGATTGGACACTTCAGGAGTCTTTACTGGCCAATAGCAGTCACTTCCTGTGGCACACTGGGAACATTCCAGATTATCAAGTCCTTCTACAGTAATTGTAGGGCTCCAGGGAGGAAGAACTCGCCGTAATTAACATAGAAATAAAATAAAAAACGTTTTTAAGTGACGTTTGAGTTATCTAGTTGAACTGGCTTGAATAAGCATTTCATGAAAAAGAATATGTTACCATTAGTAATGAGTATGATACGCTCCCAGCTTTTTGCAGTATTTCAGTAATTTACTAACAAGAGGAGGAAAACCTGTAATAACCAAGAGCCATGGTACAGATGAACTAAAGGTGACAAAATGTACAATTTGTACACTAATTTTGACATGAATTCCATTACACAGAAGATGCGGTAGCTTCTGTGTAAGAAAAGAAAAATTGAAAACATGAAATCCAATGCACAATCTCATACTTCATTTTTAGGCTGTAACATTTGTTTGGACACCAATGTAAATTTAACATAAAAGTAGAATATATTAATAAGGTATAAGTTGAAATACAACTTCCATGCCATTTGAATAGCAAAATTCATGAGTATTCTCAAACATTGTTTATTGTGCTTTTAAAAAGAATAATATATACACGTTTAAAACAAATATTTAGAAGAAAAGCAGGGTTTAGTTGAACAAAATACAAATATTCAATATAGAAATACCAGTATTCGTATCTATTGTAGCTATATCCATTTAACGAAGAGAAGAAAATCCAATTACCTGAGCCTAATGATTTATTTCCAGATATTAATTTGAATACCGCAGATAATTTTAGCCCAGAGCGAGTCAGTCTCACCCTCAGCTGTGTGGAGTTGTTGTCTATACGTGTACACACAAGGAAGTTCCGAATGTCTTCCACTTATATCCAATCAAATTACTAAACACTGGGAAGCAACCAATCAACTTTATCAAATCAGTGGATGCCGAATATAGATGTGAACTGCTGATTGTGGTTTAAGACTTAGGCACTCATTAATTTGGCTAGAAGACATGAAATGGGCACAAGGGCCTTCTCAACATGGGCATTAGGACCCTGGTGTTAGACTACAGTCCAGCCAGAACAAACATTTCCAGATAGATTCTATCTAATTGCCCCCAAAAGGATGTATTGATTGATGGGGGTAGCGACATTGGTTATCATGCTTATGTATCGAACACTTTATAATGAAAACGACGATGAATACGTTTAGATTATTAGCAACCTCCAGCTTGCTAAAACTCCCTGCTACGTCTTGGTCAATAAATAGATCAAAATAAGCAGATGATATTCCTTATGCCCGGTCTAACTGATGGGCAGTAATAATAATGGTTTAGTCTGGGATTACGAGAAACTGAGAGAGGAAGAAAAAGATTAAAGTAATACTAGCTTTGCCCGGGAAAGTAAAATGCGAGAACATTACAATATTAATTGGATATTGGCTACGAAGATACTAAGCTCCTAAGAAATTGGAGCAATTCAGCAAGAATTATATATTGTGGTGTATGTCATAAAATAGATCAAAATAAGCAATTGACATTTCTTATGTCTGGTGTAAATGATGACAGGTATTAATACTAAATTGAATTAACTACATATATAGTAATAGTTGTCCTACAGAACATAATGCCAAAAACATAGCAGGAAAACTAAAACGTTCGTGACTGGATTTCTCAGCCCAGTATCACTAACCAATAGGGCATCTGACAGTGCCTCCAGCCAGGAGAGGGTTCAAAGAGGGAGGTACAAAAACTACTCAGGATAATGATGTAGTTAAAAACATGAACACTTTGATAACATGTATTTGAAGTCTTCCAACAAAGTGGAGAATTAGACACCATTACATCAGCAAATACCTCTTTTATTCCCAGTACAGTAACATTCCACACTTCAACTAGTTCACACAATGTGGCATCAATTATATGCATCTTCCAAATCTGAAGTTTCAAGAGAAACAAAAAAAAAAGAAGGTTCAAGGATCTCAATTTCTGACTAAATCTCCCAAGCTCAAAATCCATCTCTTTCATCAGGGACATGCTTTTACAAAGGTTGCCAGATGAAATATGACGTATTCTGACATGCTTAGGGTGAAGATGAAAGGAACTGCCCAGACTTTGACCTTTGACTGAATATGGATGTCATAATCAGATGACTGCGTTAACCCTCTCCCTGCTGCCAGCAACCAAGGATTCCCTAAGGATTCCCTAAGGATTCCCTGTGTTTGTGCATAATTCAGCAGGGAGAGGGTAAATATGCTAGATCTGGGCAAACTTGTACTCTACTATGAACAAAACACCATTGAAGAAAACACTCATTGTATTGTTTATAAATTATTATAAAAGAAAACCCATAAAAAGACATTTTTAATTTTAATTTTAAGAAGATATTTCTTCACTATTGTTGCATATTGGTGAAAGATTCCCTCTATGATGTAAAACAATAACTCATTCACTCTTTCATATCTGCCTAAAGTACTATGGAAACTGATGTAGTGATAATATACCCAGACACTAGGACTGCCAGCTAGTATTACACAGTCTTACTAATAGCAGCCTGATCACATATAGCTGTCCAAATGACTGGGAATTAGTAGGCAAGGTGTACTAGCGTCTTGTATTTCACTATACGATCTACAGTACTGAGTTACCATCCTGTCAGATAATCAAAAGCAGAAAAATTGAAGAAAATACGAAGATTAAGATACAATTTAACTCAACCACCACGAGATAGTTAATTTCCAGACTACTCGGGCTAGTTAGATTACCTGTCAAACAACATCAGCAGCTGCGGGCTACAAGCGATCACATGACCAGTCTCGGGGAGCGATCATATACGGTACAAACGTGGCCAGCCTTTTTCCACCTGCGGAGAAGAAATGTGGAGATGGAATCAACATTGGCGGAGATGTGGAGACTCTGGCGGAACAAAAGCAATTACAGGACACATGGAGGAGAAGCAATCTCGGGCGCACCACTTTCTCGTTTCATCAACTGGGAAAACTCCGGGTTTTTCCCCGAAACCTACACTTCACAACTCCTTCAAAGGATCGGCCTAATCTCCTCGTGAAGAGGTCATCTTTTATTGGATGGTGTTTTAACATTTAAATTCGCAATAAACATGATAAATGGATGTTGATGAGGACGAAGGATTGAAACGTGAATTCCTGAAATAGGAAAAGTCTCAAATTTCTGGCACTAGTGTAGCTCGATTAGCCTTTAGATTAACTCTCAAAGCAGTAGGCAAGCGGGGATGCCCTAAAGAACAGCACCTGAATCTAATCCAGCAGGGAGAGAGTTAAGTAAGTCAGCATGCTTAAAGGTAATGAGAAGTTGACCCAGACGGTATACATGTAATTATAACTATGTCATCAATTACCATTTTCTTTTAATTCTTCCCCTTTTTTCAAAATTAATTACCTTTGCAGAAGCATATATGTTCTTGCTTATACATGGTCCGACGTCCACAAAATAAAGTTGCAAATTAACCCTCTCTCTGCTGGATTAAGCACATATACTACTCTTTAGGGCATCTCCGGTTGCCTGCAGCAGGGAGAGGGTTAAAAAAAGAAAAAGAATTTAATAAGTGTTAGTTTCTGATTTAGATTTATATTATTCTCAGAAAACCACCAAATGGTGTTACCTGAGGAAAACAGGGATAAACATACAGTAATTTGTTGTGGTCAAAATGAGGGTTGTGGTTATAGGGCAGCAAGTCTATAGTGAAATATAGGTGTTTGTTCACATGAGAGCCTACACAGTAATACCTATAATATGTGACAATGTACAATAAACACATGCACCCCTCCACTCCCCCACACTCGCCCACAGAGAAACCCACATAGTAAACGTATACAGTAATACTTGATGTGGTGTTTAAGCAATGAAAATCCTTTGGTAATGTATTTGGAGATAATTTTTAGGTCTATTAGTATTAATTTATTTCCATTCATTATTTTATTTTAGTGTTGCTGAATTTATTTCATCCTTATTGTATTTAGGTATTTATTTCAATAGCGGTGAATGTAGAGAACAACTACAGTGTACCCTCGATATAACACTGAATTTGGGGTCCATGACATACCCCCCAGCCTTATAGTACCAGCCTTATAGGATAATTCAAGTAAATAACAAAAACAAAAAATGGGATCCACATCTGACCCAGCCTTATATCTGAATCCGCTCTGTATCTAACAGCCTTGTATCGAGGGGACACTGTATGTACTTAAAGTCAACATCAAAGAAATGTGAAGATGTCTTCAATATTTAAGAATAACTGGAGATTACTGATACCAGCATTAGAAATGAAATACTATATCTCCACCACCAATAACTATGCACCATATCTCCCTCACCACTAACTACATCTATTTACATTGTATCAATATATCTGCACTTAATATTGCCAACTCTTCAACATTGATAGACTTCCATCAATAATTCAATAAATCACTGTAATGGTATGAAAGGCGCGATATACTCTCAAATGACTTTACTCTCCTCTGGGATGACGATGCTAATGTACGTATTAACACTAATTACGATGTAGTTCTGGCATTATTATTCTTATAATTATTCTTATTATTCTTATAACTATTCTTAGAAGTCTGAATGTCTGTATCTACAGGAACGAAATACAGGATTACATGATGGTTTAGCATATATGCTTTTGTCAATACCTTAAATTAAAATCTGAATATGAATAGTAATGGTAAATAGAGAATCTCACCCGAGTGTGTTTTGATATAGTTGTTATCCTACGAGTTGATAAAAGTAATGTAAATAC
>JAULBP010104139.1:0-10613 GCA_032355345.1 Lepetodrilus pustulosus
ATACGATGTCGAATTGACACAACATCAGTGAAACAACATCAGTGATGTGATGTAAAATCAATGTCAAATAGACATTGTATCGACATCGTATGTCGCGATGTGCCAGCTGGGCTAGTATTTATAGTAATTGGACTTGTAGAAGATC
This sequence comes from Lepetodrilus pustulosus, assembly GCA_032355345.1. NCBI lineage: Eukaryota > Metazoa > Mollusca > Gastropoda > Lepetellida > Lepetodrilidae > Lepetodrilus > Lepetodrilus pustulosus. The sequence continues at coordinate 146 of JAULBP010104139.1, forward strand.
GTACATGTAATTTGGTTAGTAAGAGTTATGTCCCTTTATGCACGTTATTGAAGACAGAGTTATTTCCCATTTACATAGCTAAGTTCTGCTTGTTTAGCAGAAAGTGGCTCGCAAAAGCGGCTTGTCACATGACGGTGAGACGGCAAATAAAACAATCCGGTACAACTTGGCTCAGTCTACTAAGTAGTCGAGATGCGCCGGTCACCAGATACTGGCCCAAGCAGCTCAACTTGGCTAGAAATTTGCCGGGTAGCTTGTCAAATAAAACGACCTAGCCGGCGGATGTAGACCAAAGTGGCACACTTTTAACTAGCCGGATTGGCAAATAAAACGCCACTAATCTTTGAAGACAGAATGCCCAACATACAGTAACAGACAATAAAATATAGTCCTATAAGACGTCAATCTTCTGATAGCCTATACAGTGATCATAGAAATAATCCAGTAGAACAATAACAAAAATATAACTAGAATAAGGGAGTTGTCATAAGACATATAAGAGGTTGACACACAGACAAGGGCGTCCAATAATTAAGCAATGGAAAACAACATAAATTCATACATATGGACTATAATATATGTTGCTGTATATATACATATTTACATTATCACAGAACCAATAATGCATTGTTATGCATAAAACAATTCTTTTAACCTATGTACATAGCAAACCACTATTTATACAAACAACAGATTTTAAATTTGATAACGATGGATATATGGCATCTCAGTCAATGTAGATCATATTAAATGGCTATGTGAACAAAATATGGCAAAGAGTAGACATGACAAAATACATTCAAGTATTCCTCAACTTGACATACAATGTTCTACAGTCAAACCCCGTTTATCCGGATGGCTGCTTTCCTGGTAAAATCGAGCGAATAACTGAATTTCCAGTAAAAAACATGCAGATAGCGAGGGAACCGGTTATCTGAAGTCCAGATAAACAGGGGTCCACTGTATTTCTATCAAATGAAATACATTGCAGTCTAGTAACAGGTGATTTACTTCATAAATAGCCAAAACATAAGTGCAGTAAAATAAATAAATATAAAATACAACAGAACAAAATATAATTAAAATAATAAGTAGATGCTAAACAATTAATGGGACTAAAATCAGAAACAGTTATTTAATCCTCCCAGTAATTCGCATAGATCTATGGCATGGATCGCTAAAGGGAGGTAACAATCTGGATAGCATGTAACACATTTCTAGGCAAAACGGATTCCAACGACACATTATATAAAGTTTATGTCAATAAGAACACAGATCATTGAAAGACCTACTGAGAAGAAAATTGATGACAATCATCGATCTGAACAACACATTGTCAGCAACATTTCACATTGAGCTCAGAACCAAACTAATGTCTTGTACACACGTACGACTGAAATGCAATTGCTGTGAAACTCGACTGTCTTATGGAGTCTTATCATACATCCGAGCGGTACCTATGGAAGACTGGTAGCACTAAATGAATCACGAGTCTTAAGAATCCTATATGTGTGTGTGTGATTATCAAGAGTCGAGTTTCATAATATAGTCGGACCCCGTTATAATGTTTGATTCAATGATCCTGTTGTTTCGCTTACCGGTCAGATTTTAACAAAAACGGAAGTGTGGTGTAACAGAGTCGGACTGTAATTGTATTTCATGGGTGCGTGTGTACTAGGCAGGTTACAGGACGCCCTTCCATGAAACTCGGATCCACCATGATACCACTTGCAAGACCATTGAGGTCTTCAGGAATTTGTTACCCTTACTTTTAGGGGTGGTACGTGCCCTACCTGCCAGCCCATGAACCCTCCCCTCGTCTTGTATTAAGAACTTCGTGGAAGGGGTGTCCTGTTAAGTTTGGCCCCACTGTATATCCATGAAAGCCCATAAAAATAGTCATGGCGCAAAGTTGACCCGACAATAAAATGTGCCACCATAGATAATGGTCTTGAGATCACTAATTTTGTCAAATGTCTTACAGTAGCACAGAGTACAGCAACCGATAAACGTTGTCAATTTTCAGGCAACCACAACTGCCCCCGATTCTACATCCTATCCATTGGCTTCATCACACCCGCATACCCCACCCCCCATACCCCACCCAAACTCCAATCCTCAGTTTTTGAATTATATTATTTCCCACATTTTTCATGATACCATTATGTCAACTGCAATAAAATAAAAGAATAAATAATTCCATCAGTCTGGATCAACAATTAATAGTCAATTATCATCATTAATCTACTGTACCTCTACATATGACAATCTAATTAGCTGGTATTTATTCAATACACTACTTAAATTCCCTCCCTTTGTTAGATGAAAAATGTTTATGTTCAGGATCCCATAGATCATCCACTACTTGTGTTACTCTGTGCACAGCATTTGATTTGACAATATATACTGATATAGGAATATTGCACAGAGTTGCATGCAAAGCTATTAGATTTTCATCTCATTACAATATCTGTATTACACATACAGCAGCCCTCTACACAAGACATCATCTGGACTCAATGCTACTAAATAAGTCCATCTATCAAACAAAGAATACGTATATCTGAGCTGACAACACAAACATGGCTGACAAGCACGACTCACGTTTCACTAGAACGGGTTGTACTGGTGTTCCAGTTACATGAAATTTACCCCAAAAACAACCCAAATATTAGAAACTATGCTCCCTCCACTTTCCTAAAAGTCTGGAGGATACGATTTTCTTCCAACACCGAGCGTTTATCAGAGTGTAATGCCTTGTATTACTATATGCAAAGCAATATTACATCTTACGATTTAAGCCCAGACTAGTGTACAGTCCTTTTTTGAAACGCCAGGCCGAGTTGTCGCTAAGCAACAGCCCATTCAGATCCTAAAAATCTGTGGACTGCTTCTGTGTCTAGCTCTCAGTTTTAGTGGAAGGAGCTTGTGTTGGAGTTATCTCCCATTGGTATCAGAGTTGTCTCCCCTCCCCTGTGGACTGCCTGCATGAAAGCCTGCTCGGGGGTCGTAGTGGAAGGGGGGTTTGTGTTGGAGTTACCTCCCATTGGCATCGGAGTTGTATCCCATTGACATCAGAGTTGTCTCCCATTGGCATCAGAGTTGTCTCCCCTCGCCAGCCCCGAGATCCATCACAAGTCGGTGGACTGCTTGTCGGCGGCCTGGTCCAAGTCGTAGTCGAAGGAGTTGGTGTCAGAGTGGACGGAGGGAGACTGCGGTGCGGACGAACAGTTGCCGTCGCTGAGGTGGACACTGTCCAGTTGGAGACGGATGGCGTGGATACGAAAGTGCAAGCGGGACTCCAGATAGTAGCCTTTGTAGTGCTTCCTGGAAAACAGGGTCAAACCAAGTCTCAATTTCAATAACGTTAAGACCAGGGGTTCGTTCAAGATCCTATATATTTGACTACTCAATACAATATGCTACTTGTCTTGGCTGAACGGGCTGTAGGAAATATGAACACGGAAACAAGTCTGCACATACGTTCAGTGCATTTGCTTCATGGTTTTGGTTTTCATACAAAACACTACAGGCTCCAGACCCATATAGAAAAGTAGTGTAGCAACACACATGCATATGTATGCATAGGTATTCTATCTTGAACGCACCTCAGAGTATCATTTCTTGAAGCTCTCGTATCCACTACTAGACCATAGCAGTCTCGTAAGTGCACAAGCGTCATGTATTAGAGATCGCTATGAGAGTCTTGATGGTCTAGTAGTGGATACGAGAGCTTTGAGAAGCAATACCCAGGCCCCGCGATTACAAAACGTTTTTGCGTACAAACTCATGCTCAATTCAAGGTTTTGTTAAAAATCCAAACAAAATATGAGCTGCAGCAAATATCCTTGTCCAAACTGGTCAACTTCGACGATTTACTTACTTGACTTTCTCTAACATTTTCTTGACATCTTCGATCCGATCTTCCGACAAATACAACAAGGCTATCTCCACGTGGGCATACGGAATAAGGTATGTGTCCAGATGTACCTCAGAATCACTGAAACAACAGTCAGCACAAGTTGGCAGTTCCACTCAATAACATAGGAAATAAAAAAACATTAATAACAAAACAAAAGTAACGTGTGTGAAAAGTAAATAAAATGCAAACAATTCTGAGGCTGATTTAATGTGGAATAATATAAAGTTCACAATTCAGTTCCTGGAGGAATTATTAACACATTATTCCTCAGTGTACAGTATTGTAGATTTATCTGTGCATATTCAAACAGTGACAGGCTAAAATGCTGGATATCTTCTCCATGTGGTCCAACATTTAAGGGAAATAACTCATTAGGTGTTAAAGTCAATATAGATGACTCACTAGGTATGACAGTCAAGGGGAATAACTCACAAGGTGTAACAGTCAAGGTAGATAACTCACTTGGTGTCACAGTCAAGGGGAACAACTCAATAGGTGTGACAGTCAAGGGAGACAACTCACTAGGTGTGACAGTCAAGGGGAACAACTCACTGGGTGTGACACACTCGGCTAACCTACGGGACTGGCTCAGTGATAGTCACATGATACCTTTGCTCGATTATTATTAATATTTCCAATAACTGTTTAGATTAGTGCATGTCTTGATTTGATAATGGTATATACTTTATTAAATGAAATATCTGCAGTCTTTTTGCCTTTCCAAACAATCCAGAAGTAGTTGAAACATAATATAGATTACCCAATTTCCCGTATATGGTAGTTACAATCCTAAGACAATCAGGCCTATATTATGACTTCTAATTACATAATTATTTTGAACTTAATTCATAACTGTAATTTATCACCCTCAAATAATAAAGTGCCATTGTTTACTAAAATGTGTGAAATAGGCCCTTTGCATTGCGATGTGTAATGAGGCTATCCTGGAATCTGCGTAAAATTCCTACTCCAGCGAGTGCCGAGGGTATTTACTGAAGCAAAGTGGAAGTAGTCCCGTGGTGAGTCGATTGGGTGTGACAGTCAAGGGGGGACAACTCACTATGAAATGATCTCCTTGAAGCACTGTTCTGCCTGGAAGGACTGGCCTCGGTGTCGCAGACAAACGCCCTTCAACAGCAGTGCCAGCGAGTAGTCATCGTAGAAATACTTGTAGCTTTCTGCCAGGAAAACCAGTCAGTGAAAACTTCAATCAGATCAGCAGGGTACATCTTTTAAAACCACTATTATGACACTGTTTTGGGGTTTCCCATTTTATTTTTGTTATTTACCTGTACTATCGTATAAGGCTAGTACTATAAGGCGGGGGATATGTCATGGACCACAAATTCAGCGTTATATCGAGGGGACACTGTACTAAATAAAACAAAATCTAAATTTAACACCCCCAAAAAGAAAAGAACACTGCTATCTGAAAACGGTGGTAGACCCTTAAATCATAGTCAGGTCGGAGTACATGTAGTTATATCCGAGTTGACAGGCGTTCCCACCTTTGTTCTGAAGTAAGTCGTTAATGGTGTCCTCCACTGTTACAAGCATTGGTTCCAGGAGCTCGTTCTTCTTCCCAATGATGTTGAAGCCATTCCATACATAGATCAGTTCCTGGAATAGCACAAAGAACAATTGAAGGTAACATTACGATAATAATTCAATACCGTAAAGCAGTCATATTTCATGTACCAAGATATTCACAATATTGGCAAATGTAAGTGGATATCTACACTTCCCATATATTAATTTTGCAGTGTCAAAATATTGCCAAACATTTCTTACTAAAAATGGTAACTTCAGGGCCTGGTTGGATATAAATTAGTAATTGTAATACATATTTAGGGGAGTATTAAAATCAGATATTTTTGAAAGATTTATTCGCATTGTGGTCAGAAGAGGTATGCAAATTCACTAATAGAATGAATACTCTTATATGTATTTAAATAGCCAGAATATCAATAGGGCTATTCGTTTTGCTTCCGACTGACCTGACCCGGCAGCCTGCTTGACCCCGACCCCGTTGACCTGAAAAGCACGCTCGATTTGGAATAAAAGCTACATCACAGATGGTTTCTTGCCGGTATCTCGAAAGCGGCAAAGCAGGTCCATGCCGGCAGCTCAGAATGTGGAATCATGGGTAAGAAATTGGGCAAATAGAGCCATTTTTTTTGGTCACCGGGGTCAAGCGGGCTGCCGGGTCAGGCCAGCCGGTATCAAAACAAACAGCCGTAATGTATTATATGTACAAGCAATGACAAGCCGCCTGATGAGACACAGTGGTCAGAGTAGACGATGGAACTCACCAGCGCTGGCAGAGTCAGTCTCCCTCCCTGCTCGTGGAATCGATTCGCTTTGGCCACGGCAAACTTTTCAAATGGAATGGATTTCCCTGCTATTCTCTGCTTCAGCCTAGGAACTTCTCTGAAATTGAAAACAAAAATAAAGTGATATTCAAGTTTGATTGTTGTACCAGCATTACAATATCGTATGGTACTGCAAGATCTTCCATTTTTTTAATTATAATAGTTATATCTCATTGTTCTGATATTTAGGAGGGGGATAAATCTCAGAAACTATAAATCACTAATGTACCAGCTTATCATTGCTGCAAGAATTTTTCTCGTGCTAAGACGAGGAATTCTGGTTTTCATAATTGTTTTTCTACAATATTTCAGCATTATCAAATGATCATTATCAAAAACTTTGTGCTGCATTAAAATGCTCAGCTGAGATAGATCGCAATATATCTTAAGGTGGCGCTCCACGTGCGATTTTCCTTGCACTAGTTCACTGTCTGATAGTGAATTTGCGAGTAACTGTCTAAAAGTCATGAGAAACTGTCAATAGTCATCTACCTATACAGGTTCAGAACCTTTCATATCGCAAACCTCTGTGTGGAATACCCATTGACAGTTCTATCGGCAATCACACACACACAAATGTTGACATTTACTCTCACTAGGAGCTCCGCCTTTAAAAAATTAACAAGAAAATGTCATAGAAATCGAGCAAGTTTATGTTAAACATTTTTAATAATATTAGTTATATTTTCAAAGCCATTGCTACGACTGTTGCAGTCATTGTAAATATGTCACTTAGAGATTTAAACCTATCCCTGCTGGATTATGCATGAACACAGTTCTTTAGGGCATCTCCGGTTGCCTTCAGCATGGACAAGGTTAAAGGCAGTGTGAGAACTCACTGGAACAGGAATGCAACGTGAGCGTGGGTTTGTTCAGTCTGATCCTCACACATCATGAGGAAGGAGGCTTTCTGGTATGTGTACGTGGCCTTGCTCCACCGACTCTCGCGACACAGACGCTCAGCGTACTTCATCGCGATCAACCAATCCCCCTTGAAACTGGAAACAAGTATCAAATGATTACGGCAGTTAAACTTAACTACACTAAAAATTTATTATTTTTCTATTTATTTATTCCATATTAACCCTCTCCCTCCTGCAGGCAACCGGAGATGCCCTAAAGAGCAGGGAGAGGGTTAAGATAAGAAAGTGATTTATTGTTTTAGATTGCAGGGGGAATATTTCACCCCTTCAAGACACTGATAGTGAAGTTAAAAATTTCTGCAAACATCTTTCACTCATCTACATTAATCCATATGAAGGTTTTTGAGAAAAAAAATTGAGTTATTTTATTTTGAATTGGGGTTTAGAGTTGCTTTCAAAATTATTTTGTTCAAATCATAGCTTGTCAGCTCATCTCATCTCAGTAATTATTTTACATTGTAGTGGGAATATTTCACTGATATGTGATGCTTAAATGGCAGAAAGAAACCTGAAACACCTGTATCAGTAAGTATTGCAGTAAACCTGCAAGCATTGGCTGGTACCCACAAACCAACAATGATAACTGCGCTGTGTCCGTACAGACAGCATATACTATAACGATCATGCTGAAAAGGTAGTTTCCACAAACATTTATGTCCTGGATTTGAACCCAGGACATTTGGCTCCCAAGTCCAACACTCTACCATTGTGCTACCACAAACCCCAGTACATCCAACAATGATTGCATTAGAAAGGTAACTTCCATGAACATTGTTGTATCCCTGAGGTGGGTCCAAACTCTGGATCGTTGGCCCCAAATTGTGACAATCTACCACTGTATTATCACCGACACATCACATACAAACAAAATCTCTTGTTAAAACTGACCAGTGGCACCACATGAGTTCCCAGAAGCCCAGGTGATGGAACTGTCTCCACTCGGACTGCGAGTCTATGGATTCCTCAAACTTTATGACAGCCTGCAAGACAAACACTAAATTTGACAGGGGAGGTAACTGGTTTAGTGCTAAGGGGAGATAACCTACTAATATGCTACAGGGGAGGTAACTTACATAGAATATAGCCGGGGAGATGATGTATTTATGCAGCAGTGTGCAACATAAACAGTGAACTGATAGCCAGAGTCTCGCTAAATTCACTCACCATCAACTAATACAATCTAGCAAAGGGCTATTGTAATAATATGACCCATGTAAACTTACTGCGTCTATTTCTCCACGTACTTCTTCAACGCGCCCAGCGAAAAATAGGAACAATGCACCCTGAAAATAGAAAAACGAGTTGCGCTTTTGGAAAACAATAACGTATGGCTTAAACATATTTTTATTAAGTAAATGAATGAAGATTGGTAATCATGCTGTAAAGCTAATTTTGATACATTCCTCAATACCGATTTATGCATTACTCCCTACAATTGGCTGTATCCTTTGCATGACAATATGCTATTAAAAATAGTGGCCTTAATGCTTTATTGATTGTCATTATCTTGACAAAAATATAAATAATTTAGACCTAAATAATGATACCATATGGATGCATGGTTCGTGTAAAACATCCATAAAACTATTTTTCATTTACTAATTTGTGTTAACATCTTGAAATATTAATTTATCGAATACCTTTTTTAATATATTGCATGTTTAAACATCATGATCAAACTGATATATCAAGCAAAGAAAACACTGCATAAATTTTCATCTTTTCATTTATATGATAAAAACCTACTAATTCCCTATATGGTGAGATGGAAGATGAATAAAACAATTCTAAGTAAAAATATAACCAACCTTTGGAAAGTTTCTTAGACATGGTTTTAATAAATCAGATGCATAGTCTATGTCGCCATCAGCTAAACCTGAAAATACACAAATACAACAATCACAGTAATTCAGCATACCTGACCATCATTATTCGTTAGTTGGGGTTTAGAACCACCCTTCAAGATTGTGCAGATTGTCAGTTTACAACAGGAGTAAAGCTGCAACACCTATAGCAATAGTTTCGCAGTAAACCTGCATGAACCATCCAGGTACTGACAAACCAAATAATTAATTAATTTAATAAGAGTTCAGACAATGTATAATATCATCACCACGTTGCAATGATAACTTCTACGGCCAGACACTGGGTTTTTGGTACAGGTTTGAACTCGGCACCCTTGACTCCGAAGTCCGATGTTCTTCCACTGTGCCCTTGTAAAATTACATATTTACAGAAATTCAAAGACGCGAGTTCTCTCTACTGACCTAGGACAAAGGTGACCACTGTGTGGTAGGCTATCAACATGATAGAACAAAGAGGCCCTCGTAGACTGGTAGTATCTTCACTGCCCTTGTGAAGCTCCAATAATCCTAATTTCTGAAACAGAAATACAATAATGAATATCATAAAAAAAAATAGAATAATTTTTAACAATATTTTTAAACACTTAATCTTTCCAAATACGTTTATCCGGACTTTGGATATTCGGTTCCCTCGCTATCCACATGGTTTCTACTGGGAACCATATATCAGTTTTCCTATGTAAAATGACTCCGACATCCGGAAATTCAGGTATTCACACGATTTTACCACGAACACAACTGGGATATTATATCCTAAACAGATTTTTTTAAAGTTATGCTCAGGAGAAAAACGTAACTGTCTCAACAAGCCATTGTCTCAACAAGATAGTTTGCCACTATTCTATTAATGTTATTAACATGTTCATCATTCTGCTAATTTCAGTGTGTACCTTATTTCCAGAGAAGCCAACAAATTCTAGAAGTTTCATAATCTTGCTCGGTAGTAACGAGATCATCTGGAAATACAAAAATATATTAAATTGTGAGAATACAATAGTCAATAAATGCAACAAATTTCTCAATATTTTGTCTGTATTTCTTTTCTATTTGTTTCTATATGTATTAAAATCATACAGTGGTGAACATTCATAAAGTTAACTTTCAAAGCATTACATACTTATTCAAATAAACTTTCTCCGAATAATCAAATTTACATTTTCAACAGAATACAATAATCATAATGACTTTTAAAACAAGCAATATTCTAATACAGAAAACATTTACCCAATGAATTGACATTTTTCATCGTAGCAGAATTACTTCACCCACACGACTTTATATAATAAATAAATAACAGCTTTAAATACATATTGTAACACATTTAGGATATTTCTAGCAATTTGATTGGTCGAGAGCAAAACCTAACCATGTTCGAATATGATTTGA
>JAULBP010104150.1:0-10613 GCA_032355345.1 Lepetodrilus pustulosus
TAAAACAGTAAAAGGTCTACTGTTTGGAATTTAGACGATATCAATCATTAATTGATAGTTTCCAAATTGAACATTTGTACCATTTTGGAAGTTGCCATTTTGCAACCTCACCAATAAAATTATGTATAATGCTGAACACATGAAAACCCTCTTAGTGTGACAGCATGTAACACAACCTGTTGTGTTCTCGCTGCCAGAAGAGCATGGGGTGCTATCAGAACTATTAAGGACCCTAGTGAAGGCAAGATTGTATACCACACTGACCTATGTCAGAGCTTGTGACAGTTACTCCATTTCCTAGAGGAACCAGTGTAATTGTTTGCATGTATCCACCCCTATAAAACCCACAAGTACATTGGTTTCTGTGATAGAGACCCACCCTTGTATTGTTCTATGAATGCGACTCTCTGATGGTGTCCACACTCCCTATTATCATGCCATTCAATTCCAGCATGTCCGTGTCTATCACTTTGATTGCAGTTTGTTCCTCGTGTCAAGCCATTCATTAGTGGGCGGGGCAGTTTCTGGGGGAGGCGGGAACAAACCCTGCAGCTCTGTCTAGGGGACATGCTGGACAATGGTCAAATGGGCTGGGACCGTCATTACTGGCCAGACAGTGGTCATTACCCCAGTGGTCGGTGGTCAGCGATACAAGTGGGTACTTGAGCACGTGGCAGCCAGGTAGACTGACCGGTCAGTGGGTCCGATTCTCGTGGGTCCACAGTGGGTCCAGAGTGGGTCCAGACGTGGGCAGTGAAGTGTGTGATAAGATATCACTGACATAACAACCCTGACTGATTCAATAATTGGAGGATTTTAAATAATCAGCAAATAGGCTTGGACAATGGGAACGGGAAGAATTCTCTGATATGACGGTGAGGTTTAGACCCTATAAGTGGAGGATGTAAAATACTTAGGAAGTAAGGTGGACAATTGGAATAGAGATGTCTAAATTAGGACAACTGTTTTGAATTGAGAGGTGAGTATCAAAGTAAGCTGATTGGATGAAGGAGTGATAATGTGAAGGAATTTTCCCAAATATAGAAAACAATCTTATGAAGTGGCAATATAATTGGTCCTTTTGATAAATTATGCAATTTTCCAATGTATGAAGAATGCACTTCTTAATTCATCAATTTGGTATATGAAAATAGATATAATTTCTGTAAATAGATTTTATTATGGGCTTTTAAAGTGACAAATAATCTGAAAAAGATTTTCAACTGTTAAAAAGTTCCAAGTGTTTGACTTCCAAGATTGGCATTTTCAGAGGACTTCTAAGTAGTGTATTGATCAATGGATAAAGTGAAGGACACTTTGAGGGCATTTACTGTGATGAAAAAAAAGTAGAAGTTTTTAACAATAGATTGGAGATATTCTGAGATAACTATCTGATTTCTCTATCAGACCTTGGAAATCCCCCACTTTAGTACATAATGCTTGAAATACGTTCCTGTACTAAATTACACTCTTGGATCCCAGTACTGATTGAAAAAGAGTTATCAGAAACTTGAGACAAATTCTTTTATTGATTACACTCAAATACACGTAGATCTTTAAATGCATTTTTTTTAGAAGATGGATTAGCTTTTTGATATTTATATGAAATTTTTGTAATTGCACGAATTTAGTTCGATGCTTTTTGTGTTAAGTGGCAGGGATTTGATATATGGTTTTCGGTCCATGGTTTTATCTTAAATTGGCAGAGATTTGTAACGTGGTTTTGCGTTGCCTGGTTTTCTCGCCAGTTGGCATGTACTTGCCCGTTGTCATCGACTGGGTGACGTGATGCATGATGAGAGGATTGGGAACCAAGAATCCCCACGCTCAATTACTTGTAGTCATGCAATATTAATCAGTTGTGTGGAAGACAGTGTTGTTACGAAGGTCAGGTACCGTGCTCCTCACAACTGACAACAGCTTAATGAAGGAGGAGGATTCTCTGCTTGGAGTGTATTGATGCTTCAACGACTTTTAGATTTAACCACAGGAATGCTTAGAAATGGTATGCACTATCTGTTGAATGACGGAACAATATATTGGGATTTGACATTAATATTTACTTTGAGCATACAGGAACATATATTGAATGTGAATAATATATCACAATTTTAATACATAACCCATGTAGTCTACGTATAATTGTGTGTTAACAAGATTTGTTTGTTCTCAGTGTACTTTAACCCTAACCCTACTGCAGGCAACTGGAGATGCCATGAAGAGCAGTGCCTAATCCAGCAGGGAGAATGTTAAATGATTTTCAAGAACTCTTAGTTTACTTCTGGGAATATATAAAAATAACATCCAATTGATATAATTACGTTTATACAATGAAGAAAATAAAGTAATGCACATGTTACACAATTATCACCTATTTTTCCCCCCTATCATATTTGATGCATTATTTTCTTTTTGAAATATGAATTTAATATTAGTGATGCTAATTATGATATTAAAAAAAAAGAAGCTTTATGTGTATCTGTCAATAAACTGATCATAGCTTGTATGAGACAGGATTATCTCTAATAAGTTTCATTTGTTATGCTGCCTGTATGACTATTTATTTGTAATTACTTTGTAGAAAAACAAGTCAGTTTAACACCTACTGCAGGAGTTGTCTGGTCAAGTACTTAACACATATACAGAGGCTAGGCCATGCTCTCCATGTGTAGATAGGTATTGGGGCCCTACCCCACAGAATCATTGTAGCTCTACGAGAGTTTTAGCTCCTATTATACGCTAATATATTTACGACTCTCGTAGGGCTACGATTGCTCTGTGTAGAAGGGCACCACAACTTGGTATTCCTGTATATGTGGATAGGCACCAAGTCTTGTAGATAGTTTCCAGTGGGAATTGTTGTCGGTTGTAGTAGTGAGGATTGTTGTCGGTTGTAGTAGGGATTTTTGGTTGTAATAGTAAGCTATACAATTAGTCTATTAGAAATTGTCTCAATTATGCTCACTTGTTTGACACACAAGTCCCTATTGATGTACTAGTTCCTGGTCTGATTCTACAGTAACATGCATCTAAGAAGTCCCCATGTCTGACACACCATCCCACGGCATTGGGTAACACTGAACATGGTAAACCTGCGGAGGGTAACATTCAAACTGAGGAGTCATAATCGCTTGTCTATCCTCTGAACTCATTTCTGGTCCCTCGTTAATTCTCCATGCTATTCCTGTGGTACATAATTGTCGGCTTGTCGATTTGATCCTCCCGAGAACATAGAGCAACCCCACCGGTGTACACGAGCCGGGTTCTGATCCAGTCTTTCTTTCTCCTTGGATTAAGAGCAGTCGCTACACCGAGCAGATCGGATTGCTGCAGCAAGTCGGTTGGCGAGAGATTGTAATTTTTGCAGTCAGATACTCTCTGTTTTTCCTGTGGGCCGTCCATTAGATGAGGCCCGGTTACGCGGTTAGCCGTGTTTGTACAGATGTCGACGGTTAGGCCACCGATTCCACCAGACAGTCCGTATGTAATACAAATATTTTGACGAGAATTTCCGTGTCTAATGAAGAGTTTGTATTTGGGAAGGGGAGACTGATGCTGAATGTTTTGTTGTTTGTGGATCCCATCTGAGTTAAGAGTAGCACAGCATAAGTAGGTGGAGCTTTTCATCCTGGGTTTCTATCGAGTTATTCATTGCCTAGACCTCAGTCCAGGCATCAAATCGGTTCCTGATAGTGTTGTTTTGAATTGGGCACGGGTCCCTGCTGGTTCTATGCTTGGCTACAAAAGCCTCAGCGATGACGGCTCGTTATCACGGTTTTGCGAGCTGTTAATTAGCACATGACTCGGGTATCTGCCCACAATGTCAAGTGTCTCTGCCATATGGGACCCCAGTCAGTATTGAGGCGGGTCCAAGTGTTATCTGCGGTGTCGGGGAGACACGGATCTAGAGTGTGCCTATGCGATGTTGGGCTGGTCCTTTAGTGTTACCACTGCCTGAGGAGGAAGGAGGGAGGACTAGGAGGGAGAAGGAGAAGGAGGAGGATTAGTCCTGTGGTTACCAGGCTGTGTAAATGTGATTTGATGATGCAGGAGCGAGTCCAGATTGTATCTGCTTCAGACAGCCGGTCCTCATGGGACCCACGTTCTGGAGGTAGACCTGTACTCCTTCGAGTGGAAAGCGAACTCCAGCAGCACAAATGTGCTACGTAATCGATGTGGCAGGTTTGGCTTAGCTGATGAATTCTGTTTTCTTTAATCAAGAGCGGGGTAAGTTGGTGTGTCCTTGTTACCATGGATAATTTCCACGAAGGAATGTCGTATATTTTCGGATGACCTATTCTATTTTCATTTCCAAAACCTTTTAAGATTGTATGCATGAATTGACATGATGCAAATTCTTAAGTGAATTACATTCTGTCATTAAAGACATTTTAGACTGATTAAGAGTGTATTTGTATAGACATTTGAATGCCACAAAACAAACTTGCTTTCATCGTGTCTGGTACACATCTGCAACTCTAGAATCATGAGATAGCAATAACAGGCAGCTTCTATACTTTTAATGTGATGTGTTCTCTCATAACTCCTTCCTTCCCAATGCTTTTATAACTGAAGACACATGCATAGTGTGAAACGGATACTCCAGTTACGTGATAAAAGATGATGACACCAAAAATGGCCATCAGTCAAGTTTATGTATTGAGTGTTCCCGTATTTTGAGTTTCCCCGTGTATTGAGTGTTCCCATGGTTTGAGTGTTCCCGAGTGGTCTGCATATCTTGGGGTGTCAGGCACTTGATGTATTGGTTGGTAAATTGTCTGGACATGGTAGGAATGGACAAGGAGACTAATTTACTGCCCAATAGAACGTTATGTGAAAGCAGTGAGCAGATGGTGGTTTCTCTGCTGGAGGATGGATGTCCAATATGTATACTTTAATAACTATAAAGGATCAGCAGTTCAACACTGAAAGGTACTGCATGCACATGCAGGCTTGATCATTAGCTATTTGCTAGATAAAGGGTTAATTACCATTATTTAAAAAGGAACCCTGATCATGTTTATCCTTCTGCCTGCTGGATAAGGCATAGACACTACTCTTTAAGGCATGTCCAGTTGCCTGCAGCAGGGAGAGGGTTAAATAGACAGCTAATCATCCAATGGCCGGCCATGACAACAAATCTTTTAAGATGTAAACATTACAATTCAGAGTTATTGTATATTTTGCAGTGAGAAGAACTGTCAGTTATATGAGTTTTCATTTTCCGGCTTAGAAACTGTTAATTGTATTTAAAACAAATCCTGATTAATCAATTTTCAGAAACTAGAAGATAGCAGTGTTTCAAACCAATACTGATTTCAAGATTGTAATTGAGCATTCTGGTACGATTATAGACTGTTATTTCTAACATTGTAGATGTTGTGAACTATCCAATAATCATCATGAGTAATCTACTGTCCATTAATTTAGCTGTCAAATGTCAGGAAGAGCATTACTTATTCTGTATTTAAGCATCAGCTATTAGTCGTTGCACATGGGTGAAAGGTTCCCGTTGTGACTTATGATAACAGATCACTCATAAGACAACAAATCACCCGCTGTATTTAATGTTGTGGAGGCAGACTGTTATTTTTAGCATTGACATAGATATGAAAGGAATGCTTGCTTATTTTTGGGTGCACTATGTAGATTAAAAACAAGATAACTATAGGGTAGAAGTGAGAATCTAATGTTTATAGTAATTTATTGTGATGACGATGATGATGATAACGATGATGATGACAAAGATGATGATGAAATCTCGCTGGTATGTAGCTTACTTCTGAGACTGAGACTATTGAGTTACGACAGATCTATTTACTGATTGTGCTTCTAATCAGAAACACGAGATGTATTCGTGTTATCATGACAACTGGAGTTAGAATGAAAAACTCTTCCACAAACCCAGCATGAAAGTGAATGGTTTTACGACTGAGCGTACATTAGAAGTGTCTGAGTTTGAAAAGAGACGTAAAACATGACATGTTAACACACTCTGGGGAAAGCGACAATCGGTTTTCCTGTTGATGAGGCGAAACTTGAAACCGTTCCCACGTCCTTTGAGATGTTCACAGCTCCCTGCATTGACTGAAAGGTAGACCGTGCGCAGAGTATGGATATTCCTTAGAACTGTGATTCCATTACGTATGATAGATATCGGTCGTCATGCTGAAGAGGTAAAGGATTCCTCTAAAAGATATAATGGATGTTATCCTTAAATTATATATCGGTGTGTGTTTTTCATGCTCTTTCAGAATTTGCAGTGTTAGTAAAAACTTAAAGTTCATTCCAATTTTAGGCAGTCTTCAAGAGAAGTGCAGAAAATACAGTTTTTTTTCAATGACAATTTCATGTTGATTTATCTGATAATTACATCCAGTTTTACTCCGTAACCACAGCAAAGTCATCACCACCACTAAATGTAGGCCCGCTGACACAAAGCTGGGAAGGCCTCTGAAAGTCCTTAACACCAACAGAATCGTTAACACATTAGCTGTAGATATGCTGACATAAAAAGGAGGTTTATCTACAGATTCTGTGAGTTTAGCCAGATAGCCCAGGATTTATGTAATACTTTATCAGCTAATCCCAAACATCTCCAGTGGATGACCTAAATTCCAAGGATATTGGATAATGCAGTGGTTATTACATTGGCAGCTCCAACACCGAGGTTGAATCCTGCCCTGTATGCAAATTGAAAACTAATTCAGTACCAATGGCAATGCTAGATGCAGCATTAGAGATGCTACTATGTACGAAATCACAGTCATTAAAAGCTGTTGATTCCCAAGACCACAGATTTACTATGGTAAACAGCATAAGCTGCTGACCTGATAGGATTCCCAAGATCATGGACATAGTGCTGTAAAACAACACAGACTTACAACTGTCAGCCAGGGTGGTCCAGGAGCTGGTGGTTCAGTAGTGGGACCTCGCCATGAGGACAGCATTACAGTAATCTGCGTACATTTCGGCAATGTTCATTCAAACCCTGCGTGTACGCTTATTTCCCCACGACATGTGGCAGCAATCTTGGAGTTCTGGACGCAAAACAATGGAGGGACTCGTTGGCTCTGAAAGCTTTCTGAGGAAGTCTTCTGGTGTATGTGTGGATGTATGTAGGTAGGTGTGTTATGTATAGATGGATGTTGACAAAGTCCCCACCTAGTGCATAAACCTTGTATTAGTATTACTCGCTATCGCAGTTCAACATGGCGTTCTCCAGTTGCCTGCAGCAGGTTTAGGGTTAAAGGCCGACTGTTTGGTTGTAAAATCATTTGACTGTGTTCTATATTTTCACAAGTTTGTTGTTAATAACTAACAAAATTGATTGAATGTACTTTAGTATAGGTAATAATGAAGGTCTGTCTGTTTGTGTAATTCAATATTTATCTTATTATAAACACTGATAAATAAATCACAGTAGATAAGATAATTATCATCTTTGCCTAAACCCATCACAGATAATTGTAAAGCATTCATCATTCACTTATATATAAGGAGTTGGCAGGAAAATCTGATTACATGTTCAAATTGAATTTCACCCATTGAACTCGCTGCAAAAAGAATTTTTTGACGTGTGGGGAGAATGATTGCGTTAAACCCGCCTCTATTAACCTTCGAAAGTCTAAACCTTCTTTATCATTGCGTGCTAGGCACTTGAGAGTATTCATGTTTCTACAAATCCCAGTGACCTTCACCTTGCTAAACCTTCTTTGTCATTGCATACTCATCACCCTGAACTGTTCATGTGTGTACAAATCCCAGTGTTCACTGGAAGTATGGGAGACACTCCCCAACCATCAAGTCTCATTCTGTATTCCCCGCATCCATGCTTATACCTCACTGTCACCTCACTGTCACCTGACGTGTCTTGAATGTGGAGACAACTGGCTAACAAATTTTAACCCAAGACTACATCAACTTATCTATTTTCAATTATGTCATTCTTCCTTAAATTGGTGAGATCGATAATCTTGACTTTGATATTTTGAGACTCGATTTCTATCCTGACCACCAGTTCAAAGGAACCCCAGGTGTAAGTCTGTTTTGATGATGTGTGTCCATAAGCTCTGCATCCTTCATGAAACTAGGTCCAGTTGTAACAGTACAGATCTTTAACGCTTTGTCATGGGAAGTGCTATATTGGCATTTTACTAACTAATGCATCTGATGATCAAAGCAATGGGAGAGTTAAACCAGACAGATGTGTCTGAAGAGGTGGATGAGCTTAGCTATCAACGTCGACAGTCTTAATGCATTTCACTCTTTTATGCATGGAGTTATAAAAGCACCGGCTATCACGGATCGAGCTGGCGGTAGAGCGTGACGTTAAACACATGTATCTGTGGGGCACACTTCGCAAACCGAGGTGATTAAAGTGACCATGTGTAGCTGGAACATCAATAAACACATTATAGACAGCGGTGGACGGTTCATGACTCCGAGTCTGGGTTTGAACCCACGGTTTAATAGGGAAGATATGCCCCGTTTCATTGCCTGATTTGAATTGCCTAAAGAGGGTTTCATTGAAGTCTGGGTTTGAATCCAGAATTTGATGAGAAACGGATGCTTTCTTGCTATGTGCTCGGTCAGTTTATTATTTAATGTTAATTGCACTAGTCCAGTTTCTTGAAGACAATTCTTACTGTTAGACGATACCTCTGTAGAGTATCTCATGTCAGAACCAAACAATTACAAGTATTGGGATATATGACATATTACTGTGAGAGTGCCAGACATTGACAATCGGCTATGGTAGGTGTTATATATATTGCTCCTTCTTAGGTCAATCTAGCCTCCTATATTGGCCTCCTAATATTGGCCTCCTATATTGGCTTCCTATATTGGCCTACTGCTTAGAGGAACTATTGCAATCCTTCAATAATGTACCATATGACATGTTCCAGTTTGATTGGCCGGTGTAGATCTGTGAATGAACAAGTGCAGTGTTGACTTGGCCTATGTAGCACACTCAGCCAGATGAGCAATTACAGTAGTGTATGACAGTGAACCTGGTTATGATTAATATGCTGTAAGGTTTGCCTGACTCACAGATGCCAGCTATGTCAAGCTGGGCTGGCCTGTATGAGATTGCGTAACTCTAAGGTACCCTTTGTGCCAAACTTTGTAATGGTGTATATTAGTAGTCTATGAGTAAGGTTTGAGTTGAGGCTAGCATAGAGCTATGCGTTTTCATATAGGATAGCTCTGGCATCCAGTTCTACTGGATCATAGCACTGTGAGAGTCATTACACCATGTTATCATATAGGAGATGACTCTTGTAGTGCTGGGATCATTCTGGTTTGGGGCCTGGAGTACTTGGTACAAATTTTGTGGTCAGAGTAATGGAAACCATGTGGACGTGGAATCCCACACTTCAAATGACCTTGGCACGCTGGTCAGTTATCACCTGCAGGCGATTGCTATCCATGTTCAATGTCAAGTAGAAAGGGAGCTGTTTTTCATTTTGTGCCCATGTGTTGATCTCAGAATCTGATCACCGTCAGAATCTGATCACCGATTGGATCGAGATTTCCATGGCGTACCGTAATATTACAGTAGCTGTGCTATGATTGGCCGATTGGCCCCATTAAACGGACCAATGACCATGGGTGGAGTTCCCATCAGCTGATGGTGATTACCACATGACCATTGTCTCGAGTTCCATGTGGACTGCGTTATCAGCAGCAAGGAAAACATTCAGGAAATTGACATTCTTGGACTTGGTCAGAGAGTGGACAATGCCCCTATATCTTGGACATGTGGTTTGCGGTGCTGTGAGACATTGAAACCATAATTGGTTGTGTGGCATAGAGGGATGGGAATGCTTGGAGGTGTGTCTCTGCAATCGCACAAGCACGACATGGAATGCACCGAACCCGGGTCGGGACTCCAGGAATGTGCATCCAGGAACTAGCAGAGTCAGAGTCAGTCAGAGTCGGCTGTCACGGGAACGTCTTAGATCTGACAGTCGTGACTGTGTGACAGAGGCTGGTTGGTGTAGAACGGACTCTGCTGGATGTAGAACACACTCGGGTGACTGGAGGACAAAACTTGTGCTGGTTCTAGACAGTCTGGTGATAGTAGGACAGATTCTCATGGTAGTAGGACAATATTAAACCTTGTCATTGAAGAACATTATTTTTTGGTTCTAGGATACTGTCTTGTGATTCTAGGATATAGTTTTGTGGTTGATACTATCTTCAAGGGAAAGTGTATCTATCATTCTTGGAAGTGGTAAGCTAACAGTTATTTCAACACTTTTTCTTTGCTACTTTTGGAATCTTGAGTTGAAACCGTTTTCGTTTTTGTTGGCAGGTGACATGCATCAATAGCATTTGACAGTATGGGATATGTTGATTTCGATGTTGAATGGATATGATTGTTTACTTTCCAGCTAGCCGGCTCCGTGGCGTAATGGTTAGAGCGTTGGCCCGGAGTGTGGAAGGTCGCGGGTTCGATCCCCGGTCGCGTCATACCAAAAGACGTTAAAAGATGGTATTTGTTGTTCCCCTGCTTGGCGCTCAGCATTAAAAGGGGTAAAGCAAGGACTGGCCAGCTCGGAGTCAGTATACTGTGTCTGAGTGGGGTATCATTGTTCTATCTGCGG
>JAULBP010104161.1:0-10610 GCA_032355345.1 Lepetodrilus pustulosus
TTACTGAGAAGTCAATGAATACGCCGATGTACATTTGCATTGTGACGTCATAGCATTGTTATGACGGTGACGACATCGCAATGGTGAACTGTTTGTCAGCGCACTCTGACCTTAGTCACATGGTAGTCACGTTACTGAATATTGACCAATCACAAAGATTTGACGTGATATCATTTTTATCTACCGCATATATCTACTCTCAGAGCCTATATTGGGTGATTTTGAAAATTTGGTTTTCATTAGTAGGTGTCATCCAGCTTTATAACTGTGTGTGCAGCCAACTGAATAAATAGATTAGTATTTGTCCATTATGTGTAATCAAGTGACAGAGAGTGCAAATTAAGAGCCTGTGCCTGTAAGGGATCTTTGGGTATATTGCCCAAATATCTTGTGTACATCACAATTTATACTTTATATTCGATAGTAAGATAGAACATGTCTTATCTCTGACGTTTGTGAGCAAGGCGAAATTGTATTAATGTTAGATACAGATCCGATTCATTATCTGCCACTGATGAAGCAAGACTAAACAACAGTTTAGCTCAGCAGTAACATAACGTTACCTGGCTTTAATACAGTATATAATTATAGGGGTAGACCGTACTCTATCCCTTAATTCAGATTAAAGAAAAACCATAACATTCTTTAATAATAATAATAATAATAATAATAGTTAATTCAGATTAAAGAAAAAGTAACTGGTATATCATTACATGAATCTGAACTGAATTATTAGTGCTAGTATGTTAAGATTTGCTATGTTTTAAAATGTATGAACTTTTTGAACTATTGGAATAACGGCTGTTATACAATGGTATGTGTGAATCTGAACTGTGAATTATTAGTGCTAGTATGTTAAGATTTGCTATGTAAATACAGTGCTAAAATGTATGAACTTTTTGAATAACGGCTATTATACAACATTATACTAAACAAATGTTTATTAATTCCACAACTCAATGTCCATTTTTAAGGTGCTAGATTTAAAGTATATTGCCTTGTTATCGTAAATTTACAATAAATATATACCTGTTTTCTTAGTATACTGATCAGTTGTTGTCTTTACGTTCCGTTCACTCAATTAAGAGGCGTTGATCGACGGTTGATCGACGGCTTAGTCCAATCAGTCAAACCTTCCAATAGTTTGGCGGAATAGCGACCAACATTTTTCCCTTTCCGCCATTATTCACACCTAGGGTCGCTATTCCGAGAGGTAACCGTTTCGTCTTGGTTCCATGGTTCACTTGAACGAATTGACGTAGCCAAGGTAACTGAACTGCAACCTTAAGGTGGACTATCACGGTGCGATTTGTAGCGTAGCAACAACTTGTAGTAGCGATACATGGGAACAATTGAAAATGACGTAGATATATTCGATTCTACGTCATTTTCAATTGTTCTTATGCATCAATACTACAAGTTGTTGCTACAAATCGCACCGTGAGAGTCCACCTTTAGATAGCCAGAGTAAACCATGACGACCAAGGCTGGAGGTCATCTTCAATTTGACAATCACTCCGTTTCGTACACGAAGGGGTCTGGCGATGGTTGGTTATACATTTATGGACTAGATCTATTGGAAGCGTTTGGCGCCAATGGTAGCTTTCGAATCTGGTGTCGTGCATGTGTACATCGTTTACCGTCAATGTCGGGCGCAATTCTCTACACAGCGCTGGAATGGGAGCTTTATGTGGTAGCGTGAAATATGTCATTTCAATTTTCTACTGAAGTGGCTGTAGCATCATAATTGTGTGTCACTTTGGTAACAGCCACAGCATCTGGGGACTTGTACAGAGATAGTTCGTTGAAGTTACGGTTTTCTACGACGATTCCTCCTCGGAATGAATTGGTCAATTTAACCAAGTAAAGACTTGCATTAGCTATGTGAATAGGGTAAATTGGTAGAATCGACGGACTAAGCAAGATGATGTAATAATCTTTTATAGAAGAATGCGATTGCTTGCCTCACGTAGTTTGAATAGTTGGATCTTTTGGATTTCGTACAATCGATGAAAATCGTGAAATTGCATTACTTCAGCATGGGGCCATGTTTGTCGATAGTTTAAAAGCATACTATCACATATGGTTGACCTATATAATGGACGACCTAATTTCTATCCGAGACTACTTACGTTTGATTTGTCCACCCAAAAGTTATTTACCGATGTACTTATTCCCCAACACATCAAAAGTGATTTTAAATGAATAAAAGAAACATATCTCTGGTTATCTGGCCTTTGGTCTACCTGCTATATCGACTTCCACCCAATGAATGTAGTTTGCATTTTTACTCAAATGTAGTGCTACGCGCTCATTGAAATCTGTGATCGTATACTTTTAAATAGGCAAGATCACATTGGCTGCTATTGGTCAAAGATAAAAGAAAAGGCATCGTTACATATTCTGATACCACTACATTTCCCTGACAGATGATTTGCCCCCAGACTTACCAATAGAAATTCCCCTCTAACTGCAACTACCCTCGGACAATGGTGAACAACCATTCTACATTTGGTCTTATACGCAGAGTCCCTACCGATGCCTCATAACAATTTGTGTTCACAATGGAATGGCGGTTGGAGGCGGGTACGTATGCGAGTTTATATTTGGAACAAAACGTACGTTTATAACTTTTGCACGAACAGATGACTTTGCCACTTTTATTACTTATAGACCTCCAATAAAGTACGTTAGAATATGTTTGCCGAGACAAACTTTAGTTTCGCTGCCTACACATCATGTATATTTATGGTCGTTTTGGACTAGCTCTTTGCTACAACTGCGAAGTACGTTCACTTGACATATAATCATGTTTCTACTTCCAAAAATCTGTCCACCACGTGAATACAATTCTATGCCATTTATAACTAACAGTAAACGACCTGAAATATGGTCGTATTTTATGTTGCTTCATTATATTAATGCAAGGGGACATAACTGAAAGAGCTATCACTAAATTATAAAACGACATGATTACGATCCTTCACACATCAGGTGATGCATCAAAGACAATATAATTAATGCTTAGTAACCTACATTCACATAAAATAGTAAATTTGTGATAACTATCTAGTGTTGGGGAATAAGTGCATTAGTAAATAACTTTTGAGTGGACACATGAAACGAAAGTAGTCTCATATATAAATGTCTGTTCATTATTTAGGTCAACATGTGCGATAGTATGCCTTTAATGTTAACGTATGCTATTTCATGAGAAGACGAGAAGTTCGGGCACAAAGTATACAAGGTTATAAATGTGGACATTGACCCACTACTAATAACCACATATAAACTCCATCTGCTTCCTCTTGGTAAACTAACATGCAGGACCTGGGCGACCTAAGCCAATAGCACATCCCCTAGCCTTCCTAAACCAACAGGGCGACCTAAGCCAACAGCACATCCTCTAGCCTTCCCAAACGAACAGGGCGACCTAAGCCAACAGCACACCCTCTAGCCTTCCTAAACCATCAGGGCGACCTAAGCCAACAGCACATCCTCTAGCCTTCCTAAACGAACAGGGCGACCTAAGCCAACAACACATCCCATAGCCTTCCTGGGAGAAAGCACAAGGCATGCACACCTTAACAAAGATGTACACCAATGCATACATCCATAACATTACGTCTAGCACCTCGTGATGCACGGACATTACTTCCTTTACTGTCACGGAACGTAGAACTAATGGCTGTGCCTCGAGGATGCTTTGTCAAACTTTGAATGGGAATGACTGCTGCAACCTGCACATTGCCAAGACCCCACAAAAGAACCGTCTCTATTTTAGAACGTAGTCTGACCTTAACTGGTTCATATTGCATTCCTTGGCAACTGATCAGTCCACAACATATAACTTGCCTAAGAAGTAGACTGTAAACGTATTATCACAAGACATTACTAACCAATAAAACCGCCGTGAGGTACAATCATAGTGTTAAAAGCCGAGGTAATATCGTGCCTGCTATATTCACCAAAAACCAAACCAAACTGGAGCTTCATATCCAGATCTGGGTATCTTTTCACAAAGCTCTCTTATCTACTAAGAAACTGGTAGCGCTCTCTTAGCAGTGTATTAGCTATCGTCAAAGAGAGCGCTACCAGTCTCTTAGCTGATAAGAGAGATTTGTGAAAGGATAGCCAGAGATACAAACAATATTAAACGACCATGTTGTCTTAATTTATAAATTCACGCAATGGATAGCGAAATGGCAAGCAAAATAAACTTTATTGAATTATTGCTTTACGTCGCAGCGAGAATATCTCACCCATAGGCGACGACTGCAAAATAAACAGACGGACCATTAAATAGTACGTCAATAACCTTGATCTAAAAACTGGTAAACTGTATTTCAATGACCTTGACCTAGAAACTACTAAATTACACCAATGACCTTGACCTAAAAACTGTTAAACAGTACATCAATAACCTTGACAGCATAACATTTTGATTACATTACATGCTAAATAAAAACTTGCATACATTTTAGCCATCTCAAAATTAATTTTTAAAACACCCATTATTGGAAATATAAAGAGAAAGATCAGTAATGCAATTTCACCAAGATTCTGTTGACTTTTGTTAATGTAAACTTTCACAAGTGTTGTCAATATTTTTATTTATTTATTTGGAAATACCTAGATCATGATGTGATACTATCATGCTAACACAGTTGTGGATACCTGGTAGATTCAAAATGTCTGCCAAGTTCCGCAAGACATTATGAAAATAATAGATGATCACAGGAAAGGAAAATGACTGTCTTGTACAAGATGTCCATTATGAGGTGTGTTGGTTCATTGTCGTGGCGATGTCAGCACTAGATTTATTACACATGGTACATTGGGAACATTAGTCTACAATACCCACATAAGACCTGACCATGTCCCAACTATTCCCCCCTCTCCAAAGTATGCACCCCCCCATACAGCAATGTACATGCAGACGTTATATGATAGTATTATCTTGGTGTTATGAATTAAATGCAGCCATTGATATACGAGAGTTAAACCTTGGTATGTTGGTATTAAAACTAATGTGAACGACCACTTCAGTTAGGGAGTCAGATGTAAATAAGCAAAGTTAGAACATCTTAGTCACTCACACTGGGACAGTAATTCAACAAAGAGAAGAGCACTAAATTAGATTTAATTGTCAGTGAACATTTACAACAAAAAAAGGAGCCCCATATTTCTTGTATATTAGGTAGAAACTGGTTAAAAAGGCAGATAGAAAAACAGTTGTAGAGAATACAGTTTATTGTATGCAGTTATTAAAAAGAGGGTTAGACTGGTTGGTTCCAGCCCTATATTATGTCTACACACGTCACCATGTTAAGTACACTACTGTGGTCTACCACCATTGAACACCTGTCAATACATTACACACGCGACAGTTGCCAATTATGAAACGCATGTCGGCTAAATACTGTTAATAGATCAGTAGTTAGCAATGTAAGCACCCCTACTGTTTAAAAAAAAATACCAGTGTCATGGATAAATATTAGGGAATAAATAAACTGTCCATGTCGCCGAGAACTACATTATTATATCTCAGGAAGACGACGACGACCCACAAACACCATCTCATATACACTTGAGCAATTGAGCAACATTCGAAAACCTTTAGAGGAAAAAAAACGTGTGTAACAAAATGTGGCAAGAATTGTCCAAACAAGGCAATAAAAATGACAAAGTTTGGACAAGTTTTCAAAAAACGATATACATATATATATATATAATATAAGTCAACCACTTACCTTTCGAGTATTTGTTGAGCAACAACAATGCATAACATTAGCATACCTAGTAAGTGTTGTTTAATATGGGCTAAGTACTACCAAGCACAAGGAAAGCAAGGCCAGAAATACAATTCACTCATTGGCTGGAGGCATGCTAGCTGACCCAATCAGAGCGGTGTCCATTCAGTACAGTCCCAACATCGTGGCGATTGCAAAAACACCAATACCGGCGAGTTGCGATCACCACGACATTCAAGGTCGGTCTGAAGAACCACAAGAGGCTACAACACTGCGCTACCAATGCTTGCAAGTTCATGTCTCAACATCTGGCTAAAAGAGCACGATGAGGACTGGCAAACATTGGTTCTGGCTTGTCCTGGAAGAAGTGGACTTAAAATCTTTTTTTTTTTTACTTTTGACGGATATTCTCAAAGATTTCCTCTCCAAGGTGTAAAAGCATTTCCATGTCAGAGGATAGCCAACACCGAGGAGAAGACATCGGAGAGGATCTGCGACTTCATGGGTTTGAGGGTCTGAACAAGCCAGCAGCGAGCGAGGATGGGTCAGTGAGCATTCTCAAGCACTGGGGAGCATCAGTCAGTCAGTGTGTGAGCGGTGTGAGCAATGTTAGTCAGAACAGAAAGAAAGGGAATATTCTCATGGCTACAAATATATTTTTATTGCAGTAAAGATATGAAAGGTACAAAATACGGCCATATGTGAGAAGCTTTAGCAACCGATTGATTAATGATGATGCAAACACCAGTACTATACGTCATCATGTTACTGTTCACCTTCTCACACAGTGTGTGTTTGTGTGAGTATTCCCCGAGGGTATTAGTACGTAACAACAAAGTAGCAATAACATAGTAGTAGTGGGAGTGAGATTCCTGTGTAGATACACCAACACACGGCCAGGGTGCTGCTGGCCAAACAACAAATGTTAGTTCCAAATTATTATGCCATTCACAATTCTGCACTTTGATCCATGGCTCTGCTTATATATAATATGTATATATGAGTAGGTTAAGAAACAGGTGATATGCAATGCGAGGTTAAAATAGAAACGTTCTTTTGTGAGTAACAAAAATAAACTACATACGAACAAATGTCAGTTGGACAGAGTGTGACCCTCCAGTGCTAAGTATTGGCGAGTGGCATGCAGTTAAGGCACTTTTGTTTTAGTAGCAGGTCAGTTGTTGTTTGTGGTGTTCTGGGTATCGGCGGTCCAGCCTGTAGCCAGGCCTAGCCAACGACCACACACATCTCATGGGTATTAAGTATCAGTGTCAGTTAATAGAGCATCAAAACACGCACACAAAAAAAACTTGTCCAACCTTTTTGTTTCCCCCTCCCCTCCCCTCCCTCCCTGCACCGAAGACATGCTGGAAGAAGTATACATTGTTCCTATATATAAGTACAAATATAGTCTGGGCTGGTGACTGGCAAGACATGCCATTTTTTGATTCATACATAAAAAATTATGGAGTAGGAGATGATATGAGCAAAAAGGACGGTTGAGCTTGGCGAGTACTGAGGAGGACGTAGTTACGCTGTTGCTGCTGCTGTTAGTGGTGGTGTGTCGACCACCAAGGGAACGAGACAGATCAGTGAACACAACATGAACACAATGTATCCCTATTCTTTCAACTCCGTGACATCTAAAACCACTAAATAAAAAAATAAACAGAATTCAATTTGATTTGTTGATGCAGTTGGAACATCATGTGTGGGTAGACAGAGGTCAAAGCTGTGTTATACAGCCATCTTAAAAACAAAGCAATTCAGCATTAATTGATAAAGTCTTAGAAAAAAAAGTATTTGAATTTTGAAAAAATTATGTACAGGTCTCAAAAGACAACTAATTTGTCAACACAGCTAGGTCAGCGATAGCTTGATATTCCTTTAGCTGTCCCTGCCGACCATAAGATACCCAAATAAAAAGTAGGTTATGTTCTGCAGGAAGGCTAGAGGAATTTCGAGCTAGGTTGCCGAATACTGTAGTATTAAGGCTGGGGGGTTAACAAGAACAGCAGCAACAGCAACCATGTCCTATCACAGTCCGCCACGGAAACGCTTCTCACGTTGTCTACACACTATAGTAGCCATCTTCCCAGTCACCACAATCACATTGAGTATATACAGGTACAACTACCGTCTAATATTCTCCATACATTCAGCGTTCTCCGGAAGACAATATATTTCAATTCGTAAACCTAAAATATCTCTAGTTAATCTCATTTGTTCTTTTTTGCTTTTTTTTTCCATTTTGTACTGAGAACTTCTGAAACTGGTACATACATGCATAGCTAAGTAAAAGCTACAAAATATAACATGATTTCATTGCATACAAGGTGTAACATACAAAAAAAACGTATGTCTGAACAATAAATGGTGATGACATGAGACTTTTGGCAGCAGGTGATTTTAAGCTTTCGATAAGTAGACACTCTTGTTCCATTTTACTTCGTTGTCAAAGCACTTTTGGGTAAGGCAAATAAAATGTACAAACTTTTTTTTTTGCATAGATATGCGTGGCGATTGGTCGGGATAATTTGCATCCGATTTCTTCGTTGCCTTGAAGGCGATATGTTTGGACATTTGTTTTGATTTCAAAGAAAAAATATTGCTAAAATTGTTTTGGAAAATAATGCAAAATAGATGAAACAATATGCACAGGTGTATGGACATGATATGCTTGGAGTGGTGGAGGCACACATAGCATCAAGTATTCCATCTCTATTAGCGAGATCGAGAGGAGTATTTTGTGGCTACATTGATAAGTAGAGCATGCCCCTTGTCACAAAAAGCATTGATATGAGGTCAATAAGATTAAATATGAGATACAAAGCAAACTAATATCAAATACAGCCTGGTTAAGGTGATCAGCATAAGAGTCAACTCAGAATTAACATAAGTAGATAATAAACAATTCATTCTATAAAAGTAACAGTGTGGAACTATCGGTGGGGAAAATACAAGACCGTGAGCATCAGTCCTTATGATTTTTTCGTACATCACAAGTATCACAAGATTTATCACTTTTCTATAGTACATACTTATAACGAGATGTTTGATCATTGCAACAGCTAATACTGACATTGCTACACTTCAAGTGACCCTCAAATGACCTTGAAGTGGCATATTTATACATTGGAAGGGCGAGGGTCGGGGCGGGTTGAAGAGAAGACAATTGAATTTATACAAATAGTTAATATTTAATCAATTTCAAAGATGAGAACACATCAAAGTTAACATTTGGAAAGTTTGTACTTCTTGCTACAAGTACTTGAGATTGCTATGGAACACAAAAATGCTACATGGAAGGTCGGAGGTCATTTTACACACGAGGTGCGACTACCTCTGCCGAGTATTGGGCAGGGGAAGAGTATTGGGGATCGGGGTGGGGCGAGTGTAACGGAGAGAGGAAGACGTACAAGTGAATACTGCAATACTGAGGCAGTTGGAAGCCCGACCATGTAAAGCTGCAACAAGATCAAACACGGTTGTAGTTCCACACTATTACCTCGGCTGTCCAGCCGGCTGCACGGAGGCAGCAATCAGTAGGTTAAATTTATGTACAACAGATACAACATATAACAGATTAACCCAGGCCCCAGGTGGACGTCCACGTGATTAAGTAGAAGACAACTGGCTGTCACCCATCTGTCCACAGGTGCATTGTTCCAATCCAATACTACAGGCAGTTTTGCAGCAGTGGAAACACTTCCAAGTCTTGTCCCATCACAGGTTAGTAAGATCCAGTTAGTCAGGTGCCGCTTTAGCCGTAGGATAGAGTAGAAGTCCCGGTGCACACACACGTGAGGAGAGGGACACGCGGTCCGCAAAACAGAAGCATCCATCATGGATATTGTAATTGGAGTTAGGCAGGCAGGCGGGCGGGTGGCAGCCAAAGCCTTGCCCAGCGATTTTGTTTTGGCAATACTGATTTCAAGGTGAAGATGGCGATGCACGCGGCTTTTAGCCCCGGGCTAACTAGTGGACAGGCGGGTGGTGGGCGGCGGGCGGAGTGGGGCAGTAGATGACAGTCAGTCGACTAACCCGTCTTTTAAGGCACAGGGTGGACGCTAGAGGCCACGGCCATGGGTTAGTTGCCAGCTGAGTTAGGAGTGAAAATAAAAAGAAAGAGTTAGTTTGGTTTGTACTTGCTACGACATGGCATTCTCTGGTGAAGTCATTAATTCATATTACAAGTTTAGGTTCCCTTAATGCAGCGAATTGACCCGATACAGCAAAGAGTTAGTGCAGACTGTTATATAATCCATTATTACATTCAATCTAAAAGTGGGTGCACAGTATGAAGTTAAATTTGTTTTAAAAATCAGTTGCTGAAAAATTTTCAGAAATTTTGTTAATAGTGTTTGATAAATGTCCAAATTACACCCATTCAAACCAGAGAGCATTCCTGCTCAAATGTCAGTAGAAACTAATTGGTTATTCGCACATTAAGGGTTAATAAATGCATAAATGAAGTAGATAAAGTGTATTAAGGCAGCCCTGTTACAGACATTACTGAATATTGTAGAGTGAGAGAGACCAATATTATCAAATCATGCCGTGGCAAACATGCGGAATATCAGGAAATTATTCCAAAGGTTTAAGTACAAGAATGCCACTGATTACAGTAAAACCACCAGATGATTTTTAACTTTCTGGAGAATATAAAGTGCACCAGCAATATTAGTAATGCCTGTTGAAGGTCTATAATTAAATATACAATGATAACTAAATATTGCTACCCAAACGCCCACGTCACATCACTACCCTGTACCATGTGTAAAATATCCAATAATGCAACATTGTATTTCCGAGGCCATCCTGGACCCAATTGTGCCCCATACAGCGCCCCCGGGC
>JAULBP010104172.1:0-10610 GCA_032355345.1 Lepetodrilus pustulosus
AATCATATCCTAATTCATCCAACTGTTGCCCAATATGACAGAGTCGGGCAACAGATTACTGTGTCATGGCAGAGTCCTCCAACATTGCAGAGGCAGAGCCCTCCAACATGGCAGAGTCCTCCAACATGGCAGAGCCCTCCAACATGGCAGAGTCCTCTCCAATATGGCAGAGCCCTCCAACATGGCAGAGTCCTCTCCAACATGGCAGAGCCCTCCAACATGGCAGAGTCCTCCAACATGGCAGAGTCCTCCAACATGGCAGAGTCCTCCAACATGGCAGAGCCCTCCAACATGGCATGAAATTACATGGAATTGATCAGGAACACTGCCATACATCGGCGGATTTGGAACTGACACTGTCATTTGTTGTAAGATTTCTAAAAGAAGGAAATTGAATAATAGCCAGTAGTCGAGCGCTGTGATAGAGCAATTTCATTGAAGGTTTTAAGTCTTGTAATAAAAAGAAAACTTGGTCAATGTTTTTATGAGATTATCAGTCATGTAAGGATGTATCGGTGCCATTGAGAAATATGTTGTAAATGTAAAGTCTACAAAATATACTTGTTATGCTATTATATATTTAAAGATGAGTGAGTGATTATGGAGTTTAACATCACTGCAGGAATCTTTAACCCATTTGTGAAGATACAGTTAAAGAAACACCATCAGTACTGTACAGTTAAAGAAAACACCATCATTTTTGTAAGTTAAAGTGACACTGTCTCTATTTTGCATTTGTCTGGATTGGCTTGCTAGTGTAATGTCGCTTTAACCAATATCTTAGAAATATCACGCTGAGGGTATTTGGGGGGTAAATACCATATGGCGATGTATCCTTTGATGAAATATTTTACATAGATTCTGTGGAATTTTTAATTGATAGATCAATATATACGTCCTATTGTTAGCGATGGCACATGTTGATGTTGCTGGAAGTCGACAATAATTAGATTTGTGGGCTCGTGGACTGTTTACTCACAGCTTACCCCCTCATTACCATGATGAAAAACCCGGTGCAAATGGAGTGACCTAACAAACGTGGCCGTAACCATTACACATTCTCGGCTTAGAGTAAATTGATCGTGGATGTTGAAATGGCTGCCTCCTCTCATCCAGTCTGTGCTACTTATGAGATCAAACACTCGGGTTTCTGGGTAACAGTCGAGACTCAACGCACGCAATGTGTACAGAACTTTTCTAGAACTCTACCTTTGAAAACTGTGCAAACACACCTAAGACGGATGGCAGCATCATTGATAGAGGCGAATAAATTGGATTAAATTCTTGACATTTTCTTCCTTAGGTTCATTTAGTAAGAATACAGAATGACTAAATACTTCCAATGTTGTATGGCTTGTACACCAATAGGAAATATTATCAATTAAAAACATATTTAATTGAACAGAAAAACACTTGTAAGGAAAAATAGAATGAATAGTACTATTGTTAAATTTATCGGTAGAGATATGTTTCAGTTATTAGTTAATCAATGCTAATATGGCCAAGGATTCCCTGGTTGTATGCTAACACTACATCTTGAAGATTCAGGGGTCAGGTATGGGGCAATTGGATCCAATGGGAAATGTTCAATAGGCTGATCTTCCAATACCATATACCCAGGAGAGTAGTCAACCAAACATCATATTAATTTCAATATAATTTGCTGTTAATTGCCTGCTGACTGCAAGATCATATGCCTGTTGTATGGGAATTGATTAAGCATGAACTCCTTGGCCTAATTTGCATTAATGGCACAGAACATTTTGCAGGCATTATCGGATACAAAACGTTTTGCAAGCATTATGGAAACAGAACATTTTGCAGGCATTATTGTACGCAAACTGCATGTATTGACTATTGAACATGGTTCATGGGCCTGCATCACACTAGCAAACAATTAGAGGAAATGCTTTAAAGATTTTATCACGGAAACAAATAACTAAATATTCAAATGTAATAAAATGTCAGCATTTCTAAGATCAATGAATGTGATTTTAAAATTGCAAACATGTAGAACACAAATCACATTGATTACACAATTGACAAAAGTTAACTCAAATGTTAATGAAAGTTGTGGCAAATATGATACCATTTATCTGTTTCTCACAAAGTAAAGATCTTGTCCATGCAAAACATAAATTCAATTGTCATGTTGACGAGCAGCAATTTTCACATTTTGAAGGCAGGCAGTACTCGTCATGTGATTATACGAGGACTTGCTGTGGAATCATAGCATGCTATCATGACATCTATTATAAATACTTTTTTCTTTTAAATTGTCGTAATTTGACAGCCATCAAATTCAACCTAACAAGGAAGTCCACTTTCATTTTACTGATGAAAAATATGGAGTAATTTAATAAATATTTGGCATGTCATCATGTTCACACACCAATATTCTCAAGAACCGAGACCAAGACATGATGTCAAATTTGACAAAATCAGTTCCTCCTATTTGTTATTTTAAACCAGAAACTACATCTCCACAGATTCCAGAAGCCGTTATATCTCTGCGAACATTTAAAGATCATGTATACAAATTCTGTAGGCTAATTACGAGATACGACTTTTATCTCCTTCAAACTGGTCAGGTCAACACCCTTGGAAAGTTTAGACAAGAATTTTTTAAAACTCTTAAATTAGAGCTAGCTTCACAGCTTGAGTCCCAGTTGTTACACCCTCCAGCCAGCTGGCAGCTGTACAGCTGTATACATAGTTAGCCTCAGCTGGTCCTGCCATGTTGTAGCCAACAAAACAATTATAGATTATTTTCCCCCCTATTTCAATTCTGTGATAACGTCCCTTAAAACTGATTTATTTCATTATTTTGTAATTTCTAATCAATTGAGAAAGAGTAATGTTAAAAAGTTTACAGAGTTATAAAGAAAGTTATTGTTGACAGAAGGAACTGGAATAAAAACAAGTATTTGATAAATTGTATTTAACCACAAGTTTTTTTATCAGCCCCGCGGATAGTCAACTCTCCTCTTGTAGATCTCTATGTCTATGGCATCTCCATTTACAATTAGAAACAAATGCACAACAGCTGTAATGAAGTGAGATGAATAAATATGCGTGTATATCACTTAAATTCTCATCAAAACTATGGATGGATTTATTCTAAAACAAATTTTCCTTAAAGATGAGCATGTAACAAAAGATCGTTTTGATAGAAATTGAGTGAAATTTAAAGAAGACATTTTGTTACAGAAACATTTCCCCTTTTTGTCATCATGTAAATGAAATAGCACAGTTATAATAGAAACAAAATTATACACCAATTATAAACAGAAGTACACCTACCACATTATACAGAATAACACTCTGTCATAGAACGTATTCTCACCCAAATATATTTCTATTCGATGTAGAATGTGTATCTGTCATTAAAGGCTGGTCCACATGCACTATCAAACATTATTGACAAAGTGGACATTGATGACAAACATTTTAGAAAGTTTGACAAAGTCTTGAGTACATATTGCCAAATATCGTTTGTCAAAGTCCATGTTGTCAAATAAAATTTGACAGTGTGGACAAGCATGTCTAGAATTCTTCAAGAACACCTTTCATACCAATCAGTAGAATTACAAATGATTCACTTTCACCCTCTGAAAGTATGACTCATGTGGATGGTCTTACAGAATGAAGATGACACAGAGGACTGGATGAGGTCAACAGTTACATCATGGACAGTATGTTTGTCCTCTGAGAAGTAAAGAACGTTGACAGACAGAGTAAGTACCGTCTTGATTCCATTGGTCTGTGTCTCGAGTCAATTGAAGTCCCACACAATACATAAACACCGATTGCTGAGACAAGTTGGGTTGTTAAACCAGCAGTGCTTTATAATGTGACCAGAGCCAATGAGACAAAGTACCAATGATTCCACACATCAAACTGTACAAGACAATGTGGAAACAACTGTCAAGGCTTTCTACTGAGGTTTGCTCGAGTTTGAGAGGTAGGTCAGGCCATACTTTCATGGGGAGTTTCAAAGTACTAGTGATTTAACACATCAAATTGGAACTGTCAAGAAGACATTTCTCAGAAGTTTTCCATTTCAGTTTTAGAAATGCTGTAGTAGAGAGCCGACTAGCTCTTGACATTTTGTTGAGGGTTTGCTTTTCAACGTCTTCACCGAGGCTGGTTCGAGTTCTAGTAAATACTAGACATGTCTCCCTCGTGGGTTGTGTCACATGCTTCCGAGGAATGAGATCAAATGTGAAAGAAACCCATTAAAATAATAGATTTGAATAGCAAATCAATTATAGATGACAGCTGTCAATCATCACAGATAGAGTCATCATATCCCTAATGGTTCTGCCAGACATAGGTCATGTCTTATTAGATAGTCGGTACGGTAGACTACATCATTAGTCGAATGGAAGCTTTCCCCCTGTATGTATATGCTTCAGTAATAGTGGAACCTTTGGAAAAACAGTGCAGCATTAACCCAGATTGGTATCTGAAGTTTACATCAGATTGTCAATCAAGGGATTTTGATCCATTATGCACGTATCTCTTTAATATACCAGCACAGAAACGATGAGTTGACCAAATATACTAACACTCAAGATCTGATGTGAAGAGAATTATTCAACATGGTGGATTTCTCCTGTGAAATAACCTTTTGATAATCAACAGTGTTGATTTTGTCATTTTGTGTTATTTGACAATTGTGACAATGTAGGCCAAAAATTACTTTGGTAACATACAAATGAATACTCAACAGCTGACTGGGGTCGCCTCTCATTATCAAGATATTTCTTTTGCAGTTTTTCATGGTTTATTCCATTAAATTGATAATATTGAATAATTAGGATAACTCACAAGATATGAATGATTATGGAAAATATGTCCCTCTGAAGATCAGAACTATGAACATTAACTTCACTTGGGACATATTTTCCGTAATCAGTTTTATCAAGTCGGTTATTCTCAAAGTAAACTAAAACTGAATATGATTGTGATGACATCAATGAGTATTCTAGCACTGAAAATGAATGCAGTGGCACACTGGGAACCAGTTGTCCTTGTTAAAGTCATTGAAGAGGTAATCTTTCAGAAATATACTTTAAGAAATTTAATTCCTTTAATAAAATGAAAAAAAAGCGAATTGTCTACAAAGTCTTTAACAAGGACAATGGTAGCAGCAAGTATACTAGCATTGGAAATTAAATTGATGACATCAATCTGAAGATGGATGCAGTGAGATCATTAAGTATACTAGTACTGACACTCTGACAAGTGACAAGAACATGATCAAAGGCAAGACATTCCGTTTACTTTACCAATTTCACCCTTGCAAAATACCAGCCCATTTTCCCCCAACAAGATTGCAATTTCCTCTTTCTAAAGCACCCAAGTAGTTTTTTCATGACATTTTTTTCCTTTATCCTTTTTTTCATTGCAGGCTGTCCTGGAGATTATTTTTAGCCAGTTAAATTCATTTTGTAAAGTTCTC
Source organism: Lepetodrilus pustulosus (assembly GCA_032355345.1). Lineage (NCBI taxonomy): Eukaryota > Metazoa > Mollusca > Gastropoda > Lepetellida > Lepetodrilidae > Lepetodrilus > Lepetodrilus pustulosus. Next base: position 5,468 of record JAULBP010104172.1, read on the forward strand.
ACAAATTGATTTACAGATTTTGTCATGAGAGAACGTTTGATGGTATTCGATTGTACAGAGAAAAGCTCTATGAAAATGGATTTAATGTTAATTTTTAAGCGATATTTGCAAATTCTTTAACTGCGTTAAGTTCATCCTAAAAGCTGCATTCACGTTCCACAAACAAGACACTAGAAGAAAAATATGGAATTCTCAAAACATAATCGCATGATATTTTTGAAATTCTAAAATCCATTTCTCCCAGTTATTCATCAATTGAAAAGATAGCCTGAATAAAATTAATAAAAAAGGTTTTATCAAAGTTCAACATTCTGCCACTTTTAGGCCATCCGTGAGCGCACCAAGGAAAGTGACCGATTCCACAGTATCAACACTCACTCGGAAATTCCAAATTGTTTAAGTATGAACCACAAAATATGCCAAAAGCCATCCTGATTGCTTCAATAGACCCATTTTCCCACATCGTCCAAGTCTGTTAAACTGAGGACGCAATCTTGAAACAGAAATAATTACCCAATTGGCTCAGACAAAAAACCGTAACACATGTTCCATTAAAAGCATAACGAGGCAATAACGTTATTACTCATGCGGGTCATCAAAGGATCAGTTCGATTGTTTCAAATGTCTTGGACCGTGTGCGGGTGCAGACATCCCTGCCACGTGTGTGCAGACTAACCTAAGGATCATTAATACTAAAACATTACTGCAAGGGTTAAGCATGCAATAAATGTGGCAACGAGTACTTTGTCTTTGCTTTCCAGGGTCAAGCATTACAAACCAATCACAATATTGCATCCGTATTTCCTGCACATGTTCCAACTATTGTGAAAACCCTACACAGATCTAGTAGCAATTCCAATGAATGCATTTTTCGTGTTTAAGATCTTTCAAATTGATACCAGTTAAAAAATATGATGTTGATTTAATACAAAACTGGAGAGAAAAAATCCCAGCAATCTCCAGCTATTCAAAACAAAGGCAATCTTAGGTTTGTGAAAGAGGCTCTCAAACCATGACTCAGTGTTGGCTATAAGATAGTGGACAAAATGTGACCAGCGTCGTAATGAATTCAGCCAATGAAGACCACACCGGTGATAAGGTTCCGGGTGACAGTCTGGAGGATGACATCATAACGCTTGTTTATGACAGATAGCTAAGCAGCCGCAGCCGATAACACTGCCAGGTTGTATTTCATTGGGATCTGGTTACACGCAGCCTGTACGCAATCCCCACTATCAACATCTGTCAGATTGCCTCGGACTGACAGGGCAACTGGTCTGGGAATTGGAAATAATAAAGAAATGATTTCCTGAGTTAAAATATTGGGGATATTTATTGTGAGTGTAGCTGATGAAAGATACTCTGGAAGATGATGAATTTGTGGAACTGTTTTTGTTTATGTGTCTGTCAAATGCAAATAAACCAATTGTATCTCGTTCAGAATTCCTCCAAATTGGGTAAACAATGAATTTCAATGTACAGTTATGCATGGTTTAGCATGACATAAATATGCATTATTATTATTATTATTATTACCATCATCATTATAATTATTATTCATATATTGTGTGTGTGGAAAACAGTGTACAGTTAATTATGATAAACTAAATCTTTATATATGTTTTCTTCCAACCCTAGAGTGCATGGCATCGTGGAATGAAGCCATCCTTTGTGACCAGATACTGACAAAATCATAAACATTATCAGATTAATCCCTTCAGAGCGATGTCAGCCCTCCGGTCAGCCTCATTCGGGTTGGCACACATACCAATGCTGCTTTATGAGCCCCGTACTTGATTTATGCAAAAGTAACCTCCCTTGGGAATTGCTTCACCATTACTGTCAAAACCCAACTACTGTTTTCATCAGCAAGACTCTTGAGTTGCCAGCAAACTACTGATAAAATGAAGCCGAAATATTACAGTTTTTATGCATTGGTTGATCTTCTCCCAGTTGGATTAATCAAAATGCCGGCTCTGTTGGGCACTACTTGTGTCCTCCAGGGGAACGAAGGTTAATAGAAACTACCGAGGCATCTCAGAAAGAGAGCAATTGATCATGAATCAATATAACAAAACGGTGAACTGTCAAATGTTCTTATGAGCAGACCCTACACAGAACATCAGTTTAAGTGTCACTAATATCAAGTCTGTACCATGGCAATGCAGTTATCACCCTTGGTCTGTCAGTACCAGCCAGTGCTCGCAGGCTTACTGCAACATTCAGTGCTACGGGTGTCGAGGGTTTCCTCCTGCACTAAACTGACAAGCCGTGACATAAGTAACATAATATTAAGAGTGGCTCTATAAATACCAAAGAAATTTAATTAAATACAAAAGTACTGTGTCATCTCGATATAACGCTGAATTTGGGGTCCTTATATGATAGTACAGGTAAATAACACAAATACAAATGGGATCCACATCTGACCCCACCTTATATCCTAATCCGCTGGGTATCAAACAGTGTTATATCGAGGGGACATTGTATTCCAAAGTCACAATTCCTGTAATAGTTAGTTCTACTCCCACTAAAACCATATTGTGTGAGTGCTTATGGAGTTTAACATTGCTGTGGAAATCTTTTGCCCATTTGCGATGACCATATTGAGTTAACACTACGGTAAAAAAATACCAATCAAAATATTCAAGGATTTAGGACAAATATATTTACATCAACATTATCTCTGTATGAGGCAATCTTCTTGACAGCAAGTCAACATTAACCTCTACTACAGTAAGTCTTTTTTGACTTCTTCATACCAGAATTAATGAAAATAAAATATAACTGGCATTGCACCCAAATACACCATACATTTGGAAATATTCTTCAGAACGATGCTGAGAATATTGAAACTCAAGTTTTAAAAAATCATAACTTTTAACTTTTCTACCAGTATGCCATCATGTTCCACCAGTTGGGTATCATCATGCTGACCTATCCTTACTTAAAAACTACTTCCAATATGTCAAAAGGTCCTGGAATATATGTGTTTACTGCCATCATATCTCCATCGAGGCGGAATTTATGATGTCGGTTACCCGCGGCAAAGAATCCTTCACATATAGAATTGGCGAGGATTGAGGGAACTAATGAAGCGCTGACGCCATCACATGCAGCAGGACGTGAACATCTGGACCCAATGTCCCCGAGCCGGACAGCACTGTCTGGATGGCGTCACTCTTCAATAAGCTCATTCCCAGTTAAACCTCGCCCTCTCGTCTCAATCTGAAGCTAATCCACACATTCAATTACACCTCCAAAGGAAATCAGTCGACCGCAAGGGCAATCACTCTGGCTCCCGATGGGTCACCAATTTTTGTGTCTTGGCTAAAAAAGCACAAAAATTTAATTCACCTTTTTTTAGGGTTATGACTCATGTGATAATTCGCTACGCACAATGGTATACTCCTCAGACCTACGGTTGAGGTCACAATTTGTTGGCATACAGCTTCATAGACACCTACTGAAAGAGGAAATATTGAAGAACACTCTCGAAAATTAGATGTTATTGATGAGAGTTTGTATATAATTCACTAACTTCTTGTCGACATGAATACAGGGATAGACAAACAAACTGATTATAATGGTGCCTTCTGTAGACACACGATCAAAGAACATTGTCCTCAGTATAAATGCAACAGAGTTGGTAAAATCACCAGTCACATACAACAGATTGAAGGTTTACCAAGTGTATGATCTATAAAGACAGGAGCAAACACCATTACAAAAAATATCTTTGACAAACTTCGACTTGCGGACCTAGTTGAACCAAGAACAGTCAATGATCCACATTTCCTTCCCCTCTCCGCATAAAGACCAACTAGAATGCCATTTAAAGAGATTTCAAAGTAGAGGCTTTGCAAGTCAAACAGCATGATGATCTGCGAAGAATACCCATAGACATGAATGAGCATGGGAATTAGCATGACAAACTTCAAAACACATTCACATGAACTGCAGTATAGCTTTGAATGTACAGCACACTAGAGTTCAGTATAGGTGAAGATATAGATGACAAGTTCAACACTCAGGCGAGGTCTAAAGATTATCTATGGTATAATCCTCCAAGTGTATTTAAGTAATGTATTAATCACACCAACTAAATATATGACTGTCATCATAATGATAACAATGTGTCTTCTTAGTTAGATATAGTAATTATTGTATTAATTCTGTCTGAAAAGTAATTACTTGATCTGTTAATGCCATTTAACCATGTTCACTGATAATTAATGTTTTAATGCCATCTGAAGACAACAATTACTGCATAATGCCATCTGAACTATAATTATTTTATTAATACTATCTGGACAATAATTACTGAATACTGAACTGTATACTGCAAATCCTCAAATTAAGATCTTATACCCGCTTCACAGTAATGGGAGTTTCCACTGAGCTCTTGAAGTTCTAAAAAATTGCTAGGACACCGCCACCACTTTGGTGTCTTGGAGAAAATCAAATACCCCCATCAAACCGTAACTACATCAATGAAGGTCTCACTGTGACACAGTAGGAACAGAAGGGCTAGAACACAGCAGGAACAGAAGGGCTAGAACACAGCAGGAACTCCTAGAACCTACTGAGAACATAATTTGGGAATTTTTATTGATGTGACATCGTCTCCAATGTGTAGATGGACCTAGTATCTGGTATAGACATGACAATAACGTAGGTCTTTTGGTACAGTTGTATTTTGACGTTGTATGTGGACGCGATATAAACTTTATGGTCATGCCTTGAACTTGCCATGTACGTATTATTCACTTCTTGAAGTCTTCTTTAATGTAGGATGGACATAGCGCTGGATTGAAGAGGACATAGGGACAAATGACGGGCAGTAGACATGGATGGAGTTGTCACTAAGTTGTTGCTATGTTCTAACCATCCATATGATGTGTCCGCTACGTCTATGCTATGGCAATGGCACTGTTAGTAGGTCCGATGCGTCTATGCTACGGCAATGGTGCTGTTAGTAGGTCCGCTACGTCTATGCTACGGCAATGGCACTGTTAGTAGGTCCGCTACGTCTATGCTACGGCAATGGCGCTGTTAGTAGGTCCGCTACATCTATGCTACGGCAATGGCGCTGTTAGTAGGTCAGCTATGTCTATGCTACTGCAATGGCGCTGTTAGTAGG
>JAULBP010104183.1:0-10610 GCA_032355345.1 Lepetodrilus pustulosus
TGTGTCGGGAAGATGGTTCAAATTGTAATTGATCACCTAGACCTCTTTTACTGGACAGTTCGGTAATCCTGGAATAGTTGGTAATCCGTGAAGTCGTAGGCTACTGTAACCTTCAACAAAACAAAGTGCTTTCAGGACCATGATGGCTAAAACAGAAAAATATTGTATTGGTTCAAGGACAAGGTTATCGTCGTTGGTTTGTAGGGACCGGCTGTGGTCTGTCTGTCTGTCTGTCTGTCAGTACCAGCTGATACTGGAATGTTTACTGCTACTCTGTCTCAGTAATGCAGCAGGTGTTTGCAGCGACAACAGTTGTGTGAAGGAAATAATCTTGAAAGTGGATCTCGACTAGACTCAAAAGAACATAACAGTCAATGCATACAGGACTTGACCAGTTTGTCATGACGCGGACCACGACCATGGCTATCTTCATTCAACAGAATTATGCAGCTGGAATAATTATTCCATCTAAATCACGCTTCTGTCACAATCACTGTGTGGACTTTGTCTGCAAAATGGTTATCGTTGATGACGAAGTCTTTCATCTTCTGCTTCTTTATCTAATGGGTGTCTGGGAATTTTTCTTTATTCGTCACACATTTCGGTGGTCACGAGTAGTATAGAAACCCGTAGTTTATTCACACCTTTATCCACTCATCAGATCATCAGATCTATGCAGACTATGCTTATTACTGGACTCTTTGAAATGTTCGTAGGTTATCGGGGGTAAAGGTTCCCGCAGCTATGTGTCAAGCAATAAATAAGTAAATAAATAAATCTATGAACTGGCATAGCTTGAAGGAAACCTACTTTCTTTCACTTTTGCCATAGACTGCCCCACCACTTTAAGTTACGCCATTTTGTTCAGGTAAGACTCAGAAAGATCATTGCCCACAGGTGTTCAGGTAAGACGTCTCCACTCGGAGAGATCATTACCCACAGGTGTTCAGGTAAGACGTCTCCACTCGGAGAGATCATTACCCACTGGTGTCTGTATATCTGGCTGCTGGGTCTGAGAGTGTCACACTTTTCTTAGTGTGTCTGACAGGATCTGTTCAAGATGGTGGAACTCTCAGGTAACGTCGACTTGAACCTTGGTGAAGGAGTAGTAATGATAAAGTAACATTACCTCAAACCTTAGCAACGTACATGGTGTAGTATATGGCTAAGGTTGGAGTAAATAGGTTACCCTAGAGTGTCGCCATGGTGACAACATCACAAAACAATATGGCCATCAATCTGTATGACTACCATAATAGGACAATATATAACTGACCAATGCCTTTAGTTTGTCAACTACCAAGATGTTAACACTATTTTTATCACATTATCTTTTATTATGGTATATATTAAAACTTTTATCAATAAAAGTTAATTACATCCTGACAAATCAAGTGATGTAACCACCAGCATCAACACCCAGTGAAATATCAACTACTTTTCATACTCATTTTTCTGCCCCTGTGGATGCCTATTATATTCCCCTGTTGAGGCCTATCATATCCCCCTGTGGAGGCCTATCATATCCCCCTGTGGAGGCCCTATCATATCCTCCTGTGGAGGCCCTATCATATCCCCTGTGGAGGCCTATCATATCCCACTGTGGAGGCCTATCATATCCCCCCGGTGGAGGCCCTATCATATCCCCCATTTCAAGGTTCATCTGATTTTCAACTTGGCCTTGTATGTGGGTCATGTTTAAATCGTTCATCACAAGATGGTGAAGATGAAAGTACTGACAGCATCGATTCCTGGAGATTATTTTCAAATCGCCAATAGAGCATATGATGTCATTAGTTCTGGTGGTGTCAGAAGTAGAAAAAGGTTTGGCATGAAAACTACAATGTCAGTCATGATGAAAAGAACTATTATTTATGCTAGTAACTATTTTCATTATTACAAAATAATATAATCTTTAAATAAAATTAAAATGTAATGTCGTAATTTCAATACCCACAATGTATTTACTAAATGAAAGATATGAAGTCACATGTTTTTTGTGTATTTGATATCAATAAAAGTAATAATATGTTAACCTTCTTTACACTGGGGGCAATCATAAATGCCACATAGAGCAGTAATTGATTCATGCAATAGAAATATTCAGTACTCAGTTTAATTACACCTACAAATAGTACTTTTAGTTTCATATTAAAAAACACACCATATTAACAAGAATTGTTTCTTCTCACTTATTGACCAAGCATAGTTTTGATGTTTGATCCCCCAGTGACGTTAAACTTCATAATCACTCACTTTAGCGATGTTTGATGTTGAAAATTAGCTAGAGATCTCATTACTTAAACTCATTTCCAAGATTTTTTTTAAGACTGGTGAACACCCAGTTATTTCACACGTAAGGGATGATTTGTTCACAAGCAGACCACCTCATATAGACAGGTTGTAAACAGCAATTATGTTTTGGTATATGTATTGGTATTCAAGAGTTGAAAACTATGCAAGCTTACATGATGTATGTCTTCTATTTTTATCGATTTGATCATGTTTAGTGCTCATTTTTAATGTATTTTCACTTAGACATCTATAATTGCACACGTTCTGTCAATGGAACGCAAAATCCTTCAACCACAGAAGCAAAAGCTTAGAACACAGAAACAAATACATTCTAGAAAAATACAGATCATTGAATAATATGAAAATAATATTATTATTATCATACTATGAATTTCATCTCTGAAAATAATGTCTTCTCTTTTTCTTTTTTCATTTCCCTTTCATTGGTGTTAAATTGATTAAACTGTGAATACTTCAATGTAAAGAAAAAAATCTTTATTTGAAGTGTAATTTTTATTTTTAATGGAATTCACATCCATAATTGATGATACAAATATAATAGAAAATTTCTCCAGACAGCCATTATATTCTGCAATGGCATGCTTCATAGCAACTAATGTCCAACGAGTGCCCTCATTTATGTAAAGCAATTCATGATTCTTTGCGAGAAAAACAGCTTCAGATCTCGTAATCACTAGAATAACGCAAAAATTGTTTGGGTGAATTGTTAAGATTTTACAAGCAATTATTTTCTTTAAACAAGTAGAAACATATAATTTGTCAGAGATTATTTTCCTTATTTTTTTAATATTTTTTTGTACTACTTATATTAACTTATTGTTTTGTAAACTACACATACTGTTGCTTTACTTATGCAAACTTGAGGATTATTCTAGTCTACTTTAGTTTGTATAACCTGTCAGTATATATCTATATATCACAAGAGCTGGGGCATTAGATGGCTGGTTGGTGCAAGACACACTTGCCCAAAATTTCGAAACTCAGCAGTTATTTTGATGATGTTGTCATGGTTTGTTTGTCTTTCCTTATTTGGCATAAATATGGCTCCAAAGAAGATATGCTACTGTGATGGTGAGTGTTTGTAGTATTAATGAAGTATTCTACAACGGAAACATTAATGAATATGGTAGCAGATTGCATACCCATGGGTATCTTGCCCCATATACAGGGCAAGATGGCCACCCATGTTTTACTGGCAATATACACTGATACAACTGTTAGCAGATTACATAGATTAACAATATACCAATATATGGCACTTGTCACTTTTCTGTAACATATTTTCCTTTTACAAAGACTGAACAGAACACTGGATCACTGACTAACTCATGCACACACACTCACTCACTCACTCATTTGCTTTCTCACAATCTCACTCGGTCATTCACTCACTCACAGTGTCACTTGTTCTCATTAACTCGGCAAGATGAATTTGCACTAGATTTTTACGAGTGACATTGTACTGTGGTGAGGTGACCTGTGGCAAATTACGCCAGTTTCCAGCACTTGAAATCATTCTTTTTTCTAGTAACCTGCACTAGAATCTCCATCCATTATGTCATATTCCCAACATTGCGTACTTATGTTTTTTTTGGATGCATTTGTAACTTTCAACGTAAATTGGGAGACAAAACGGAGCAATCAATTAGTAATGAAATTTGACAGCAATGCATTCAGTGATTCTGGGTTACAAATGTATAGCCCTGAACAAGGATTATACTGACATTAATTATTTTTGTACTTTACTTGATAGTGTTTTCGCTCTTCTATTAAGATGAATGTACGAGATACAGATCTATTCCATTCTTGTTCAAAAGTAGACGTGGTCTGATCTACCTGCCTTATTATCACCATCATGTGTGACATTTATTTCAATTTATTAACCTTATTATAGATAGGGACATCAATTTATTTTTTCCTTATATTTTTCATACAAGAGTGAAATGTCAGGAAGACCTTTTCTCAAGAGCATTTATTGACCTCTTTGCAATTCTAAAATGTGACACGGGATGTGACATTAATGTTGTCTGTGATCAGCGAAATGTCTGACAAATAGAGCCTGAGTAAAACCGCATGTTTTTCCTAAAACCAAGGAAAGGTAATGAGTTTACACCGAGCTGGAGATCACACCATGCATATTGATATGCCGCATGTTGTCAAATACAATTGTCCTGGTGGCATTGGAAGACAAATGAAGCTGATTTTGAGCCAATAAGAACTTTTGATCAATCATAGCCCGCAGTTATAGTTTCGTATTATTCTGGCAATGTGTGGACAGCAATAGGTGCTGCTGTATTTGTTCTGGTTTTCTGTTCTGGTTTTCTGTATTTGTTCTGGTTTTCTGTTCTGGTTTTCTGTATTTGTTCTGGTTTTCTTATCATAGAATTGGATCCAAATTGATATTGATTGTTATATAATGAATAAGCAGATCTATACTATGTATTTTTCTGATATAATTTATGTTATTTTCAAGATGTCATAACAGTATTCTCTAATTTCATATTATCCTGATTGTTACACTGGTCTGAGGAGAGATAGGATGCTGTTACACTGGGCCAGGGTTGGTCTGGGGAGAGATAGGATGCTGTTACACTGGGCCAGGGTTGGTCTGGGGAGATATAGGATGATGTTACACTGAGCCGATTGGTCTGGGGAGAGATAGGATGATGTTACACTGGGCCCATTGGTCTGGGGAGAGATAGGATGCATGGAGTTAATCCCAGTGCTGCAGACTTCCCATCAATGTATTTCAAATCTGACAGTTCCATTTCAAAATTTCTTGTTCTGATCATCGCTCTGTGCGTACTGAGTCCAGCATTTATTTATTTCTAGTTTAGGATGCCACCAAGAACCAGAACATGGTCTTATTGCATCAATATGAGTTCACTGTTGCATCAATATGAGTTCACTGTTGCATCAATATGAGTTCACTGTTGCATCAATATAAGTTCACTGTTGCATCAATATGAGTTCACTGTTGCATCAATATGAGTTCACTGCACCCTTTTGAAGAGACAATTATCAAAATGGTTGTCATTTTTCCTAACCACTTCCAGTCCGAGATGTTCACATTTGAAACACAAACTACAGGTCAAACAAAAGAGCATTCCAGATGAAGTATAATTACTGTGAGTATGTTCATGTCAATCTTAGCACCTAGTGCTGTATGTGCAGACGTTAGCTGACACAAAGGTCCATGTGTGCCTAATACAGTCTAGGTCAACATCAAGGAAGTCTGCAGGAGAAGCTTCATCTCTGAGCTCTTGTTAACAAGCAAACCGAGATGGTCTGGATTTACTGTATATATATTTACACAACAGCATTGGTGTTTGTTAGGCTCTGACTTGATTCTCTGCTGGGACTAGCATCAAGACTAACAGCTTATTTTAGTCTACTGGGAGCCAACCCTTCATTTACAACCGCGAGTATTCCCGCATAGCGATATCTTCATTCTTCTTGTCAATTCTACTCTGCACTCTTAGTAGGAATGTGAATATTGAGGTCGTTGCTGAATTAGCCTTGTAAGTCTCTCAATACACAACTTTAGTGGAAGTTCTGATGGAACGTGTTTAGCGGCATCCGTTCATCCGTTCACAGATTTCCTCCCACACAGCCGCTGGTGTCGCTCAGATAAGTGTGTGCAGTATTGGCCTCCCATGTGTCGTATTTCCCCTCAATAATTAAGAGTGAAGTTATCTCGGGGCTGCTTACTATTCAAGTCAGTTTCGGACACTGGTTATATTTTTCAGAAAGACGGCAATATTGAATATCCTGCATGTCCTTCATCAATGTCCCGTATATCCTTCATCAATGTCCTGCATGTTTATCTGGGTTTTTATTTCAGCTTGTTTTAGACGATCTGTGTCAGTACAGAAACATTCGGACAACCTTAACCTTTTCAGTCATTGCTTGGTCAGTGAAGACTGTCATTCATAGCTTGTCTGCGTCACATCAATATATATTATATATAAATACCTGGCTTATTATATCCAACTTGAGTGTGTTTATGCTTTCCATACTCAGAGCTGTGTGGGTGTGTGTGTGAGGAATGGAGGGACATCTGACTTTGGTGGCAAATATTCCAAGTTTGAACCCCATCACCTGCTTCAAAATATGCATACCATCATCATTACATCTCTACCAGCAATGTCTGTACCGTCACAGTAAGTACCAAATGTGACTCACTATGTGTTACACGTGGTGCAGGTTTTATCTTGCTATGTACTAACACGAAGCAATATGTACTGACAAGAAGCAATATGTACTGACAAGAAGCAGTACGAGTAGAGTAATCTTGAAAGCATTTCTTATACCCCACAACATGCACAAGTATAAATTAAGAATTAAATAAAAATAGATGGACAAATGATCAGTTTGACTAAGACTAACAAAAAAAGGGAGATAAATACAGTGTCTTCTCGATATAACACTGTTCGATACACAGCGGATTTAGATAGAAGACTGGGTCAGATGTGGATCCCATTTTTAATTTTGTTATGTACCTGTACTATCGTATAAGGCTGGTACTATAAGGTGGGTGGGGGTTATGTCATGGACCCAAAATTCAGCATTATGTCGAGGGGACACTGTACAATAATAAAAACCATATCAAATAGACAGATCATTTTTTTTTTTTTATATGAATTTTCTCCATGGCGAAAGACTTCAGCAGCAACAATAATCAACAAATCAATGATTGCTATTTTCTTGGACTATAGACAAAATACACATAAAGAAGTATTTAAATCCACAGCAAAATACAAAGAATGCATTATTCAAATCCCCAATTTCCTGTGATGGCAGGTGATAATCTGAGCACCACAGTGGACAGATCGGTGGACAGGTCAGTGGGGGTCAAGTACATGCAGGACAGATCACAGAGGTCAAGATGACCGAGGACATCTAATCAATTTTAAGCTTCTGACTTCCGTCCCTGGACCTGACCTGGACTGGCACCTGCAATGTGTCTGGGAGTTCCACTGCCTGGAACCATGAACAAGTGACCTGCACTGGCGCCATTGGTAGATGTGATTTGCATGTTAAGAGAGCTTCACCAGTGTATTAGCATTGTGGTATTGGCACTTTTGCCACTCCATGTCACTTAATTACTCAGGATAGATTTGGATTTTACATACAATAAAATATTCCAGAGGTTTCTCAGTGTGCTGGTTGACATTTACTGACATGGATTTACATTTCTGACATGGATTTACATTTCTAACAAGGATTTACATTTCAGACATGGATTTAGATTTTGCATACAATTCAAATATTAGAGTCTTTTCAGTGTTTTAATTTACATTTTTTTTTTATATAATAAAATGTCATTGACTTTGATTTTATTTTCAATGCAAATATTATTTCCAGTTCTATACAAATGTATCTGATATGATTGCACTATTATTTGTCAAAAACTTCTAGAGTCAATTGTTCAAAAGATGTAAAAGCAAATACATGTATAGAGAAATTCGAAAAAGACATTCTCCAACATGTTCAACGAGTTCTACTCCCTACACCTGCTGTCTGTATCTGGATCATTGTTTACACAGCATCTCTATATGTCAAGTATTGTGTCATATATAACCCCAATTTTTGTTTTTTGTTTGTTTATTAAATACAAAAAGATTCCATAAAAGTGAAGATATTTCCTTTTTATCCAGATGTTTCTATTGCCTTTGAACAAGATCAAAATAATTTTTTAATAGATTTTCTACTTGGATGGTGTCCTTATTTGCACTTTCTAAATTCTATGGATGAAAAACAATGCATATCCCTACATTTAGTGGGAAGCTATTGTGGTAGTTAGTGCCATGCTTGTAGTGATCATATATCCAACACTGTCAGAAATAGAACAAACATGGGCACAGTTGTTTGTGAGGTGATAAGCAGTAAAATCACTCCGTATATGATTGCAGTTAAATTCAGAATAGTGTTAAGCTGCCCTTTTAAATTTGAAAACTTTTCCCCGACATGGAAATGTGTTTCATATGGCAGTTAGTAACTTGATTACCTGCATTTATTCTGACATTTATGTCAGAATCTTAGAATTATTTAGTTAGTTGAGACACATTCTGCAGTTTAACGTTATTTTTATTTCTACTTATCAGCCTCTCTGACATTTCCCTGCTCATATACTGTCTCTAATTAAGTTTCTTTGCAATATTGTCATGTTATCATGACATGGTCAGATAAAATGTTAAAATATGATTGACATTACCGGTAGTTTTTTGGATTGTACTCTTAACTGATGCATTGTGCAGAAAGTTAAATACAAACGAAGAAACTAATTTAAGGAAAACATTAAGCCGTGAAGTAATTACATTTCTATATGTAGATAATATAATAATAATGTGTATTTTTAGCGTTTTTCATAATTGTCTGTACAGATACATTGTGCTGGTATTTTCTTTACGTTTTAAATGTAATTAATTATTTACTTTCATTTAAGTTTTGATTGTTTTGTCATAAAATATAATTATGAAAATAATCAAAATTGATTGCCTGTCTTTTCTGGTAAATGATTCATTTATATTACAATGTACCCTCAATATAACACTGTTTGATACACAGCGTATTCAGATATAAGGCGGGGTCAAATGTGGATCCCATTTTTATTTTTGTTATTTACCTGTACTATCATATAAGGCGGGTACTATAAGGCAGAGGGTATGTCATGGATCCCAAATTCAGCGTTATATCGAGAGGACACTGTATTCCCTAATACTAGGGATTAGCAAATATATACATACATTTATTTAATTTTCTTACTATAACATTCACACAATTTGGCAACTGCTGATTGGCTATCACATTGTCACATGAGAAAAGTTTACACCACAATAACGTACTTCTAACGTATATCTGACACCTATCTGTAACATATTTGGACATCTTAATATGAAGAACATGGTTAGTGCCTCTCGCAAACTCATACCTTCGTGTTGTTTTAGCAACTGTCCCAATCATATTTACAAAGCAAATGCTCTATCTAAAAATGAGTCGACTATTTTGATGACCTTTCTGAAAATGTGTGATTGATTGTAGTAATGTCCAACTGTCTAATATTATCACTTACGTTAGAAATTATAAGAGGGGGCGGGATGTAGCACAGTGGTAGGACATTGGACTTTGAAGCAAAAGGTACCGAGTTCAAATCCTGCCCCACAGGGCCCCGGCATCAATTTCGCAAGAGTTACATTTCTGATGCGATATTGATAGGAATCACTGTCTGTAGAGTGGCACTACAGTTATCATCCTTGATCTGTCAGTACCAGCCGGTGCTCACAGGTTTACTGCAACATTCAGTGTTACAGATGTTGCAGGTTTCCTCCTGCCCTAAACTGATATGTCGTGATGTTAGTGAAAGATTCTAGAAAGCCATCGTGAAGCGCTTGTTGCCAGGTGATAACTGTTAGGAGTGGTTTAGGAGCTCCTATCTAGTTAGGACACTGTCGTGAAATGGGGGCCTGATTAACAAACCATTTACCTATAGATTGTCTGGTCTGACAGGAAACGGGAACATGTCCATAAAAAAGTTCATGTAGAGCCCTGAATAAGAAATACATAAAAATTGTGTGGATTTTATCATTTGCAAGTATTAATTATTTTAAAGTAACTTATTACCGACATGTTTGTGATGATGACATGTTTGTGATGATGACATATTTGTGATGGTGACATGTTTGTGATGATGATGTGGTTGTGATGATGACATGATTGTGATGATGATGTGGTTGTGACGATGACATGGTTGTGTTGATTTGTGATGATGACATGGTTGTGATGATGACGTGATTGTGTTCAGCTGCCTGGAGGTTGATAAAGACGTGGTTGAGTGCCGAGGCGGCCGCCAAAATGAAGTTTGTGACCAAAGCTGATATCCAAGCCTATATTGACCGCGACCAGCTTCTAGAACACATGGGCGGAACGGTAAAGTGGCTCCACATCTAGTACATCCACTTCTAGAGTAAAATACACTAGGGCTGTAACGATATGTCGACTTATTGCAATAATTTATGTCCTGATAGCAATATATCGATAACAAACTTGGCAATCGATAACAATTGTCAATAGTATGATGGAATATCGATAGTTTTAATAGTTTTTCTTCTCTTTAAAGTATTCCATGTATAATACTCAATGTTTGAAAACTGAAAAAAGTTTTTATTTTTATTTTCTTCACACCATTTTGGAATCCATCCCAAATTTTTAGGAACGTTTACCGTCACGTTTTTCAGTTTTGGTGTAATTTATATGTATACCCACCTTCTGTTCAAAGTGCAATAAACTGACAA
>JAULBP010104194.1:0-10607 GCA_032355345.1 Lepetodrilus pustulosus
GGCTGACCTCCAACTACTGCAGACCAGGCTGACCTCCAACTGCAGACCAGGCTGACCTCCAACTACTGCAGCCCGGGCTGACCTCAAATTACCACAGTCTACTTGCTGCAGACAATATCCATCAGCCCTTCGAAGAAGTTTAAAATTATATAAATCTCATCAAAAATAAGAAAAAGTCCATACATAATAGATGCCAATGCTTAATTTTGTCTAGTACTTCCAAACCATTTGACAGCAATTACAGGAATCAATATTCAACTTGTTTCTTTTTCTTTTTAAATCTACTAGGTTTCAGCTCCTGCATCATATATTAACAAAAGATGTACATGTATTTACAAAGGTGAAATTATTGTAAGTATTTCCATGATAGAAACAAAACTTTTTCACATAAAATAATGCTGGATTGACGAACATAATACAGCAGATATTGACGCCAGCTGATAGCATCAACATTGCTTTGATCATGTTAATGATGTAATGAGGACATTTGAGGACCAATTACAGTAATTTACTCATGTCCTTATCAATGGTTTAAGTTCTCACAAGATAAGGTTATCAGTTTAAATGTAAACAAAAAAGAACCCCACAACATAGCTTATTACAAGCACTGGACAAATAGTGAAGTAAGTTAAATATGATTACATTGTGTAAAATGTTAAATAGCACTGTAGAATATTTGCACTTTCATATGTATTCATATTTTTCAATAGTTGAAATATTTCCTCAGGCTCATAAGCCATTACTTGTGTAAATATTTCAATACTTCTATAATAGTATAATAATAATTCATAAAATCAAAATCTTGTTTAATAGAATAGCATCCAAGTAAGTACTGTAACAAGTAAACTGCATGATGGTGTTAATGGAATACATCACGAAAAAATATGTCGAGTAAAAACAATTTGTAATATGCATTGTTCTGAAAATTACAGATTTATTATTACATGTTTTAAACGTAATGCATCAACAGTTTTCTCAAAATCATCAAACCAGATGAGACAACGACACAAACCTGCCCTAGAATAGAATATACCAAGAAACCCTAGAGAATGAGAAAATCTTATTTATGAGAGGGGATTGTTTCCATGACGACCAATTCATATACTAGACAGTTATAGAACATAGGAATGTATCATTTGATAGTCAGTGAAGATGACCTCGACTAAAGAAAGTGGATACTAATCGAGCCTTTATGAATTCTTTTCCAATAGTTTCACACCCTGCACATTCTCAACACCTGTTGAAATCGTCTGACTAGGTTTGTTGTCAATGTCAATGACTACGATGAGATGATGACTCAATGTACATGTCAAGTGGACAGGTAGCAACCAGCTGGTAACTATGTTTCTGTCAACTCTTAGAGCTCTGGACCCAGCCTCAGCCTGCACAGATGGCTGCACTTGTAGATGGATGTACACCAGTATATAGATAATAGAAGTATCATACATGTACTCCACTGGTATACTCTAGGCCCCCATTTCACGATGGTGTCCTAACTTTATGATCTCCTAACTTTATGACCCAGTTTCAGTTAGATGTCGATTTATGAAGGAATAAGACTTGTTGCCAGGTGATAACTGTTTAGGAGCTCCTAAATAGTTAGGACACTATAGAGAAACAGGGACCAGGAAGCAAACAATTTGGGTCCAGTTGAACTAAACTCTTGTAGCACTACAATACCGGTAATTGTAAGTCCAAATGTAGAGTGTTCTACAATTGGAATTGGGTTGCACAAAGCTCTTGTAGGCTATCGGAATAACATGGTGGTACAGGATTCGGTTGTTGTAAGTCCCTTCTATTGTTAATAATTGTAGACTGCAAGTGTCATGCAACTGGACCCTGGCAGAGAACGTTTAACCCTTTTGAGATGTTTTTTCTAAGAATGTTTTTTTTACCGTAACTGCAAATTACTCCAGACATAGTAATTGCATAGAATGTTTAACCACTACCTTCACATTGTTTCTCCATGGTTGAGAATATCTTTTACAGCAACATCAAAATACTTCCACCTAGTTTACTTCACACCTAGTTAACAGGTTAAGTAGTTGCACAGAATTCTTAACATCCACCTTGATATAGTTTTTCCATGGTCTAAAATCACTTTCACCTGATTAAATACAAAAGAATACATGTACATGTACTTAGATTTTAAAGTTTAACCACAATGAAATATCTTTTTCCTGGTTTTCAAAGAGAATGTTTAACTCTCATCTCATGTACTTTCATCAATGGTTTGAGCGTGTTCTAAAGAGATTTATTTATTACTGTAATTACACCCATCTCCTCTCCACTCACACAAACCCATTCTATTTTAAAAACCTATATATTTTTTAAAAGACTTAATCATTATTGTAGTTATTGAAAATATCAAAAGGGTTAAAACAGGAACCAATTCAATGTCAAATTCAAAAGTACTTTTAGCAAACGTGAGTTGCGAGTTATTTGGAAGATGCTGAGCAAATCGGATGCTTTAGTAGTTGTAAACGTTGGATCAGATTATCAGACACACTTCATAAACATAATAAAGTCCATGGAGTTCAAACAGAACATGTCCTATAGTAGTCGTAGATGTTTACAATGTGTCATGTCTATTTCTGACCTGTCCTTTGTCAGTTTCCTTGCAATGTAAGAATGGAATACCACAGACTTGCAAACAAAAGAATTTATCCACTGCTTAACAGGTACATGGTGTAAGGAAGCAAAAGAAAAACATACATCATGATGACAACTAAATTTATTAACAAAAAACGTTCTAACAAAATAATATATTTGGCACCCCATTCTCTTCTTTGGAAGCACAAGATATATTCACCTGAAGATTTAGTACCCTGAAAATATCCAGTGGTATAAACAACAACATGTCAGTTATCGTCCTACATTTACCAATGTCAAAATAACATAGTGTTAAATTTCAAAAGAGAACAAAATGTTGCAAGGATTGTATAACAGTAGTGAAATACAAAACTAAAATGAAAATTTAAGGATATAGAACTTGTAGAAAAGACGTGCGATATGTCACGATGACCCATGGTCACGATGTCTTTCCAGGTCAATTGCTCAACGACTTGAAATGTCCTCCATCCATAAAGTATTTACTCAAATCCTTGCTAATCAATTTACGTCATAAATACTTAATAGTGTAAAATACTATTAAATATTATTTAAACTTTACAATTTTAAGAGAAGAGTGAGTGAGTGAGTTATTGTTTTTCGTCGCAGTGGGAATCGTTCATTCAAATACGATTCTTTATCATGAGAGCCTAATGATCGTATGCAATATATTCAATTACCTTACTCGCAATATATTCAATTACCTTACTCATTTCAATAGTTGATGACAATTACTATATTCACAAATACATGAGTCAGTCGTTACTGGTACTCCAACGTTGAAGTAATCAATGTTCAACATCTCCAGTTAGTCCCACACAGTTGCATACTGATCAGTAAAGAAGTTGAAAGTGATGTTGCAATAAAAACATAACCAATCTATTAACAAATGGCCTTGGTCACTGTATACCATGTATACTGCTACTTTTACACACCTAGACTTCACAAAAGTGTCACAGCGGTAGACTACGCCCGACTCAAAGAGTGTACACTGCACGTATGACCATGACCTATGACCTTCTTTACACCCACACTACCAGTACGAACCTTTGTGAAATGCAAGAATCAGCCATTCAATACATATCTCACTGTACAACATAGTGGACATTGTAATTATATATACAATGGTCATATGTGTGTGACAAAAATAGCAACAGACTTTAATGAAAGTTGGAACCTAATAATATTAACATCAATGGCTAGAAAACCAAACCAAGGAATCTAATTCGAAGAAACTACTGTAGATAAAACTGATTACAGAGTAGAGTTATTCAAAAGAATGTGTGCAAATGGTATAATATCATTTGATAGTATCCCTGAGAGTCATAGTGACACACGTCAATTGCATTTAATGAGTACGACACTCAAGCTAAAGGATACTGTAATTGCAGTATACCATTCTCAGATTTTGTAGTTATCAGCTGGTTATGTTATAGCATTTCAATCTGGTAATTACGTATGCATGGGTAGACAGCCTGCAAGTACAAAGCCAGCGAGTACAAACACATATACCGTATATACACAGTCTGAGAAAGAATTCTGATGTAGCGATAATCATTAAATCACCTAGTTGCCATGGTTGAAATCAATCAACGGTTCAGTGATCTGCGAAATAAAAATACAATACCCAACATCAAGTACAATATTTACAAATCCAATGTACTGATACTGATATGTCATGACTCATTTGTCATTAGAATCATGACTCATGAGAATTATGAAAATCAAGTGTTATTTTCTGTAGTGTTGTTTTGGCCAGAGTTTAACTTAGGTTTCAATTTTTGGGAGTCCCAGGGACGCGTGGTACATTTTGCGTCCCAAATTTTAAAGAGGGAGTCACCTATTTTAACTAAATTATTAAGCCAAATATACTCTTTATGTGTGTACATTAGGTGATGATACAACACATTCATGTGTATTCATTTTAAAATAACTTTAATAAAAAGATCGTTCTTTGAAAAATGTCTCTCTACAAAACTACATTTCCTGATATGTAAAATCAGTAAAATATGGCTGTTGTCAGCTGGTTATTTGGAATATCTCTTCTAATCTATTTATAGCTGTGAATATTTTTTTCTTAATAAAGTGCATCATTGAGGATGCGTAGCAGAGTATTTATACGTCCAAAACTTGCATTTTTTGTGTATCTGACGCAGGATTGCGCGCTAGGTAAAACCCTGACTGGCTATAACAATTATACAATTACATTTACCACACACCAATGTCAAATTCAATAAGTGATCATTCAAATGGAACTACATGTATATTCAGTGATTGAATTGAATAAAGTCAGCCCATTAACATAAAGTATTCATTATAACGAAAATGTAGATCAGTAAACGATTGATAGAAGTTGAGATCACATTCCGTAATCTGTCAGGTTAGAGGATTACTGCAAGCTTAGATTACATGAACATTGCATAGATTAATGCTGGAATCATCCATCTTATAAGTTGTACTGAAACTAGTCAGTAGTCTTCATAAACTTGGTCAACAGCTTGTTAACCCGTTATACTTGGCATCTTTATGATATAATACAACTTACAAGCTTATCAGTCAGGATACGGCATATCACGCTTCTGCCTGTGCAAGCCCAAGTCTTCTGGAACATGTTACCTGATTCAGACGAGTCAGCAATATTTGACACCAATCATTCATCATTGGTGAATAGTGTACACTGGTGTATACCCCACTACAACACGTACCTCAGGACTTGTAATGACAAAGTGATCAACTAATCAAGTAAAACATTGAAATTTATTATAGTAATTTAGGGTTGGCTATCAATACAGATAAAATAGATCGATAATTGTCAGCTCAACATCAACAAATTATCGATAAATATTCAACAATTTAGTTCTGTTTACAAGAACAGTAGATCACGATTTAATTATCCAGCATGTCAGGAATATATCGTAATAACATCCTTGTGGTGAAATATTTCCTTATCTGCATATTATTCAACTGTCAAAATGCCCCACACGAGCCTCCATCTGCTAGGAGATAGATCCATCAGATCTTGAGGAATCACTACAACCTTAGCTGAATATTCCATTTGCAAAACTCTAGAAACATATGTTACTGTAGCTGAACAAAATTGACGTACATGTAATTAAATGCCAATCTAATCATTCAAGTTATAGACTTGTAATATAATCTGTGGCATTGCTTCAAGGTTTAAAAAAAAATCAAGTTATTATTTTTAAAAAAAACTGCATTTTGATGAGCATTTCTCTTGGAAGAAGTAGCCCTATGGTATTTGGAAGATGTTTGAGATAGAAGTACACTAGCCCCTATTACCAGTACCACTGTACCATGACCGCCTATAGACTGATAGAAGTAACATGCTGGTAATCATGGTAATGTCTTCAATGACTGCTGTTTGCTTTTCATCTTCAGGACGTCATTACAAATATAGGTAACCGTTATTATATCAATTATTATTAATAAATATTTCTATATCGATATTAATCCTGATTATTTATATAAATATATCTTGCCAGTCCTATCGTCTGTAATTATCTACACAAACTCGACTACAATTGGGCAATGTTTCCGAAGATATCAAATATCTAACATTGTTAAGCCTTGGTGGAGTTAAATTTGATGATTCTCAAAAGATTGAAGTTTTCATCCACGAAATCCCATGTTGACTCGATATTTTGACTTATATTTTGAATGAAACTGGTTATGATCAAATCATTTTAAAATTTAAGTACAGTAGATGCCCTAGACCATGTAGACCATGTAGACTATCCATAGTCTCAGAGGATTAAAGTAAATACAGTGTCCCCTCGATATAACGCTAAAGTTGGGGTCCATGACATACGTTATACTATTATAGTACCCACCTTATATGATATTACAGGAAAATAACAAAAGTAACAAAATTTCCGAATCTGTGGTGCATCAGACAGTGTTATATCGAGGGGACACTGTAGTATTATTAATTATATTAATATGAAAGGAGCCGTTGAAATTCTTTACCCATGTTCTCCGGCAATCTAAACTTGTTCAACTGATATCATGGATATAGGGGGATATTTTGAATGGGAATATTTGAGTGAAAACTGGGTGTGACACAGACTATATGCCCATAAATGACCAATATAATCATTGCATATATGTATAAGGCTAGGCTGAAAATATAAGCAACATTCAATGACTCAGTGAGGATCAGATTGATGAATGAACTACGAAGAAGCACAATAATGTCAAAATGCATTCAATGTCAAAACGAGATTCAGTTGTTCTACAGGCAACAGGATAGTGAACCATAGTGTTGGTGTACATAGATACAGAAAACCAGTAGCAAATTGAACACAGTGAGCCTGTCTGCATGTCATTCACAAGTCAGCCTAATTAAGTAGATTAACTACCAGCTGAACGTGTACTGTAACTGGCAGTGGCTCCTGCAAAGTGGTAATTAGCCATGGATCAGTGATTTTAGTCTCAAACTATACACACTTCTTCTTTCAAGGACCCCACTTGGGGACATGAACTTGATCCAGTTGATTGATTGAAATCTGTCATGCTACAGTAAACACATGTTATTAACATTCCAGTATATTATTGAATGTATGTCAGACATAACATTTAGTTTTTTTAATAATTTCTCCAATTTGTTCAGTCCATGTTAACAAAGATACCATTACCATGATTACCCAACTCGTTCACAACAAACAATAATTACTCTATAATTTCTTCAAGAGATGATAGGAAAGAAACATAAATGCTTAGATGTCCTTTATAAAATACTTCAAAGAAAAGTGGGAAACAGGGTGTCAACACATGATGTTCAATATGGTTAAACATAATATTACTATTCAGCAATGGTTTTCGTATTACATACTTACAATAATCTATTCTAAATTAAGACAATATTAATTATTAATGAATGAAGGGTCATTCCATAGACACAATGTTAATGGTAGTAAAATCTGTAATTTGTAGGGGATACGATAAATACATTTAAATGTGTGCAAAGATTCATAAAACGAATCCAGGATCCCCTTCCAAATCAAGCACTGTCACTGTGCAAATAGAGCTAACAAACAAGATATACATGATATACCTATTATACGTTTATACCACATAGATGATGGAGCAGATACATACATACAACACATGCACTCACGCACACACACACACACACACACACACACACACACACACACACACACACACACACACACACACACACACACACACACACATGCATTGATGGAAACAGTTATACACTAGCGACCATTACAAATGTTTACAAAATACATGAATATCTATTAGCCTTTATGATACCTTTGATATTGGAAGAAATGGTCTGGGCTAACACGCTAACATTAATTCTTATCCCTGGTATAATACACTATCCCAATATTAATAACCAAATGTTGTATACAAACCTCAGAGTATACTGCAGCATCCTTTCTTCTCTCTCACTGGGCTTGTGTTCATCTCACGGACAATCTCAATAAACACCTCATTGACATTTTGTGTACTCTTTGCGGAAGTCTCCAGGAATGGACACCCCCAATACTGAGCGAGTGTGGAACCCTCGGTGTATGGGACCTCACGCTGGTGCTCCAAGTCTACTTTATTTCCTACCAAGATCATAGGGATTTTGTCCACTCCTTTCACCCGTTGAATTTGTTCTCTCATTGTTTTAATATCCTGAAAAGTTTGAAGGCTGGTAATGCTGTAAACTATCACAAATCCTTGTCCGTTCTTAATATACAAGTCTCTCATGGAAGCGAACTGTTCAGTTCCTGCCGTGTCCAAAATCTCCAACACTGACGGCGCGGAATCCACCTCAATTTCTTTCCGATAAAAATCCTCGATTGTTGGATCATATTTTTCCATGAAGTTTCCAGAAACAAACTTGACAGTGAGGGCACTTTTTCCAACGCCCCCACTACCCAAAACAACAACTTTATATTCCTTCATGTTGCTCAGTTGTGAGAACCCCTTATTTACACGATGTCGGTAGCTTTATCCACGTCTCCGCAGGTTTCAGTAGTCGTATCGTTTGACAGGATAATAATATAGAGTTATATTCTCATATAAATCCCACACAAGGGATGTTATGAAGTGAAAGCACGAGGCTAGACCACTCCTGTTTGAAGTTACAGTTTCTCATCTGCCTCGCCATCTATCGTTGACGAAGATCGCTTCCGGAAATGTTTGTAGGTCAATCTCGTTCCTTACCCACAGCGGCCGGCGATTTCTTTATATATTACGTATGCAATATTTACAAACTGTATGAGGTGGTCATTCGATAACAATACACACTAGTATTTACACCAGCAGGATTCTTGTACTGGTCACGCCGAGAGCTGACCTACTCTAAAAACCACCGCCGTCTGGCTAAAAGTCGACGCTGTCGTGCTTTCATAGAGGGAAATGACATACAAATCGTGCAAGCATCGCCCAATCTGGGCTCACGAAACGATGACGAATTTCTTCAACTGCAAATAGAAGAAAAATATATGAAATCTGTCGAAAATTATGGAAGTATTCGAGAGAAAACACTAAATACAATCAGACTACTCGCTTACAGTCGCCATTTTTTGGGTGGGCCATTAGAGTACTTTGTAGACTTAGCGATTGAAGAGTTACCTTAGCTCCAACTCTGTTGGCAAAGGGACCGTCCCACTTTCAAAGTCCCCTAACTTCGTAATATCAGCATATAAGTGGAGGATTCTATATCGGATTACAGTATCCATGTATATATATATATTTATATACCTGATACACCACTAATATAGTAGCTTACAATAATCAGAGTAAATTTTCAGTCCGTAATCCATCCCATCATGGGGAGTTTATGTGATCTATTGTATGGCATAAACTTAGACCAGACGTCATTCTATAATAATAATTTGTCAAAAATGTACAGGCGTATAGTGTTAAATATGCTATAGGCCTACTTAATAAACAAGAGCTGTTCTGTAGCCGTATGCCTTTTATAAAACAACTATAGATGATAATGATTCACCAATATATTCTTTATACAAATATTTTTTTGATATTTATACTTTACAATATTATCTCCAAAAAGCAATTACCCCTTTCTATAAAAAAAAGATATTTATCGAAATTCATATGCTTGTTTACCCATAGAAACTGGAAGGTATCCTTATATTAAAGTTAAAGATGCATCATACACTTTGACAGTTCCTTTTGCATTTTTATTATCTAGTTTCTATAAAATTTGCAAGATACTTTATCGGCGGAGGCATTTGCAGTGGAATATACTCTACCATAACCATACATAGCGGTAAACAGATATATACGGTAAACAGATATATACGGTAAACAAATAGTTGGAAGTACAGTATAAGCATGATTTTATGTACGGTATGTTGAAGCTAAGAATTGGTCAGAAAATATACTTTTTAGTGCATAAAAATATGGAAGCTACATTATTCTCCAATGTTTGCCATCTCAATAATAATATGATACGAAGCATCTTGAAAATATGTTATGTGCTGAAGACATGTGTAAGGCTTGCTCCAGTGATATTGAAGACGAATTCAATTTTATACTGAAATGTCCAGTATACTATAGTATCTTGAACTTAGAAAAATGTATTATCAAAAATATTATTGGAGCAGCCCTTCTGTTTTCAAACTTGTCGAATTATTTAGTGTTCCAAATGTTAAACACTAAGCAGTTATATGCAATTTAGGTAAATATATGTGTACAGCTAAAATCAATTAAGAAGCAACTTGTAGTAAATTAATATTATTCTCCTTTGATATTTATTTATTCTTTCTCAAGTTGTAATCAAACCATAATATTATTTGATAATTTTATGCCGATTAACTGTAAAGTAAAAGGTAAATAAAGAATTGGAACAGTTGGTCTTATATAATTTACGTATGCACTTTGTTTTTGTTTGGTCATGAACTTTAATGAAAGTCATATAAATACTTTATAGTCCGGAGAGTGTTCAATCGTGACTATACATGTGTGTGTGTGTGTGTGTGTGTGTGTGT
>JAULBP010104205.1:0-10607 GCA_032355345.1 Lepetodrilus pustulosus
AATTGTATTACTTGATTCCACAGACATCTAGGCTTCCATTTTGCAACCAAATATATAATTTTGATGATTATTTCTGCGATAATTAGTCTGTATAACTTCATTTACCAATGTGATGTTTTCATCAGATCGGTCATTAACAATCGGAAGTTAATCTATATTCTGTACAGATTTTGCTCCAATAAAGAATGTCTCTATATATCAGAATCGATTTCTATGCCATGATAATCAGGAAAATAAATACAGCTGTATTGTTGTGTAGTGATACAGAGTCTCTCGATACGGAGCCTCTCGATACGATACGCAAATTGTTAAACTGTATCGTGGTGCACTGGTGAATCGTTGCAGCCCTACTGAGTGTTAGTGTCATACTGAGTGTGAGTGTTAGTGTCATACTGAGTGTTCGTTAGTGTCATACTGAGTGTTAGTGTCATACTGAGTGTTAGTTAGTGGCATACTGAGTGTTAGTGTCATACTGAGTGTTAGTGTCATACTGAGTGTGAGTGTTAGTGTCATATTGAGTGTTAGTGTCATACTGAGTGTTAGCGTTATGACGGACACACCTGCTGTGGAGGCAGGGCGTTTGGGTTGTAGCACGTTACGATAGGCAATGTACAAGTCCCGACTACGCGGAATTGTGTAATATTTCTCATGATCATGATCGCTTTCCAAATCGGCGGTAGAAGCTAACTGAAAATCTGCAAACACAGCAAGAAACAAGGGTCACATACAGGTACATTCAGACATGATGCAAACTGGCTACACACTGCGACTGGTGGCTGAAGGTGCTAATAAAAAATACTGTATAACCAGTATTGGTGAACAAGCAAAACCACTTATCCAAAATATGCGATGATTCTAGTGATTTGATTGGTCAGGAGGCATCCCGTAGAGTCGTACATGCCGGTAAACATTATTACTTCACAAACCACTGTGATGTCATGGTGGTCACCTCCACTCATTTATTAGAAAGACATTTGGCATGAATATCTGCAAGTTCGCTTTCTAAAAGTGTAGTTCAGTAAAGATATTGGATATATTTATGATAAGCATGACTTCCAGGCCATACAGGTTTCCTATGAGAAATTTCAGCTTGTATGCCCTGGAAATCATGCTGTTACTAACATTCTTTCGTTTGATAAGATTACAAGGAAGTGAATGAATTGTTGCTAAATGTCCTGCAGGACTCTTTCATCCATGTGCAATGATAGCATTACAACAAATTATGAGACGAAAGTTCAAAGTAATGCTTATCCCCACAAAGAACACCACATATGTTTAGGTCAGTCCTTCAGCCACCATCGCAGTATTAGGTGCAACTAGGAACACAAATGTACCAAAATTTACAGAGACTAGAAAATAAACTGGCATTACTGATGATGACATGCTCCTGATGACATGCAATACTACTGACATCAAGGTCATCTACCATCCTAGCATTCAGTTTCAATCAGAGAACCAACATGGTCTAAAGCTTACTTGGCAAATACACAAAATGGAGCAGATTCTATTTAATAATTTGCTTAACTCACACCTGAGAGGAGTTAAGCTTAAATCACAAATAGCCGATGTTTTCATTCGCAATACACAATATCGCATGTGAAAGAAAAAAATAGTTAGCTATTAAACTTTCCATATGATATTACTATTGTTGGAACTTTTAAACAAATGAAAAGTCTACCAGTAAGTTGGATCTATCGATGTGGTAGCCATGGCAACCATATTTAATTAATTGAATCCTTATTGTATGCAAGACCAATGGCCAATATCATAAATGCAGCAATATATCAAATGAAATCCAAATTTTAGACTACGAAGAATTGGGCTCCATCATTGGTCTGGATGATTAAGTTGGTTTTTGAATATGTTCTGCAGTATTTCAGCAATATTGAAGTGGTATGTTTGTGGTGGGGTAGGAACCTGAAAAACCTTCAGCATATGAACATGTGTTCCACATAAGTGACCATGCCATATGGAGACTACACAAGCAGGCCAACACCTGCCCCTTGACCAAATGAGCTAAAGACTGTCTTTTCCATCGCACGCTTTGGCATTGCTGATAGATATATAGAACATGCTTTAGCATTGCTGATATAGGTAGCATATGCTTTAGCAATAATGTGGAAGTATCACATGCTTTAACATTGCTGTGGATATGTTGCATGCTTTAGCATTAGCTGTTGATGTATTGCATGCTTTAGCATTGCTGTGAATGTTCAAATGTTTTAGTACTGCTGATAGAATCCATTCCTCCTTCTAAAATAACATACAAACTTTTCCAGTTTAATAAACAATTAACACAAAATTAGTAGAACTTCCTTCTTTTCTTGTACAAATGTATACAGCATAGATACAAAGTATCAATAACTAGTTTCTCTGATTGTCATGATTCCTCATGCTAGTGGAGCTATAGGTAACACCAAGGTGGAAATCAAACTGATTCATGCATCCTCTACTACTACACCACTGATACAACACCTACACAACAGCTAAATTCTGTAGGGGGAGATAACTCATACTCCTGTTACCAAGGAGTACATTTGTTGGGGGTTCTTTTCACTTACGTTTTTGGTCGACATATTAACAAGAAAATTCTTTCTAGTGACAGGTTAGTCACCAAATGTCCTATCCATACACAACAGTGAACATACTCAGGGAAAGGCTAGCGTCCGCTCACCTCCGGAGGCGATTGTGCCCTCTGACCCCGAGGGGGTGCTGTTCATGGTGCCATAGCCGCTGGAGCACTGCAGTGAGGTGTGACTGGTGTGACTGTCGTGACTGCCCGAGTCGTAGGTACACTCCAGTGCAGCTGTACTCGCCTCCAGCTCCCTGATAGCCTCTGCCAGCTCCAATGAGTTCTGCTGCATTTGCTGTGGGTAAGTCAGGAGCCTGATTAGAGCACGAACATAGTCATTTTGTCTGGTTTGCTTGAGTACTTTGTCACTGTCTATTGTATCTTATTTTTATTTTCTTAACTAGATCTAATAATACTTTTATTAATATACTTTTTATCACATTTTTTTATTAACTTATTTTTATTTTTAAGAAATGTCTGTCACATTATGGTTGTTCACTGAAGTATGAACGATTTGAAAGTGCTGGTTTAACGTCAGAGCTTGCCATTTCACTGAATGAATTAATGCTTTACATCGCAGCGGGAATATTTCACCCAGAGGTGATGACTCACTGCAGGAAGAAACCTGCAACTTCTGTAGTGTTGCAATAAGTGATGCAGTAAACCTGCAAGCATCCACTGGTAATGATGACCCCAGGAAGATAACTGCAGTGTGAGTTTACAAAAAGCACGTCTAATCATGATCAATTTCAGGGCCGTAGCTAGCCATGGGGCAGGGGTGGCAGCTGCCCCCTAGTCGTCTTATCCCAACTATGTTATTTCTCATAAATCACGATATCACTTTGTAATTTTCATTCAACTGCCCCCCTACGCTAAAATAGTTAGCTACGGCCCTGAATTTGTAAGGTTAACTTCCACCATCATCAAAGCCAGTATTTAAAAGGCTTGTACTCCATACAGCAATACACTATAGCAAGATGGCTTGAACTACCTACATAGCAGTGAAATATCTTGTTCCATACTGATGTTAATACATATTTTAAAAGAAATATTAATGGAATAGTGACTTTGAGAGTGTACATTACAAGCACCATACAAACACTACAAGCACTGAATACTTGTTACCAGCAAGTGAGCGCAGACACAACTGTTCAAGTAACACACTGTACAGTAACCAAGTAACACACTGTACAGTAACCAAGTAACACACTGTACAATAACATTTAACAGACTGAAAGTGAAAGTAATGCGGTAACAATAACATTGGCCAAAAAGGGTCAAAACACCATGAACCTAAAAACTCAGCATGTCTAGAAAGAGACTAACCGCACCAGCAATTAATCACAGGATCAAAAATAATTTCAAATCGTTCTCAAATATACCTTTTAAATGAAGATATTTTTATATTTTATATTCTAGTACGCTTGGCTGCCTGCTGCCTACTGCACTACTGCTAAAAGCTTCTATTGCTTTGACACAAGCACTTACATACACGCACACACACAATGTTCTGGTTACAAATGCGTATTGATATCATCAAGCGTTAGATACATTTCAATCTTATTTTAGTCAATTCAAACATTTGTTAGGTTAGGTTTGTGGTTACATGTCATATGCATCAAGTTGCACTACAACTAGAAGTCTATGTCATGCAAGAAACATCACAGAACTCATCCAGTATGCCAACCTAATCCAATGGCAACCATCAAGAAAGTACGGAAATATTTAATGCAAAATGACTCAAATCAAAATCCATTATTTATGGGGAATAACTGAAAATATAAATAATAAATTTAGAAGGAAGTAATAACCTGACAACTCCAAAGTATAACGTACAACATTTGATGACGATTTTGACCGTGCCGGAAATGCAACACCTATAAAGTAACATCGTCGCTACCAGCATCCTTGCTACCCGACTTGCTGTAAGCTCCACACACACCTGCCATACGCTCCACACATGACACTGGTTACAGTGTGACCCAGAGGTAATGTTTTCAAAAATGTTTAATAAATAAAAAAAATGCTAAATAATTACCAAAAACTTGTTTCCAACATGTATAACTATGGTTGTCAGCTATTTATACGTGGTCCAGTCAATTCTAAATGTATGTGCAAAATCATATTATTTATTTATTTTTTATTAAAGTTCTATTAAAGTTTTATTATTATTATTATTATTATTATTATTATTATTTCTATTTTAGTGGTATGCAAGAAGCCTGGACGCGACGATGACACAGGTGACAGTATGAAAAAAAATATATGGTAGCCCAGAGTGGCCAACTCCGAAACCAGTCTTGTGAGGTGTCGATAATTCTTGCCTTATGCACGCCATCGTCGTCGCTATCGTATTCAATATTTAACGCGGCCGTGCAACTATCGAGGGACTTGATGGCCTCTTGTAGATCCAGCATTTCAGAATGAGACAGTGATGGCTGAATAGAGGAGGAAAAGGTCAAAGGTCAAGGTCAAACGAAGACGACAGAGTTCTAAAACTAAAAGTTGTGAGATGAAAGGGGAGGTGAGCATGATAGTCTTCTCCGATACCTGGCAGGTCAAAGGTCGAAATGTTGCTTTCATAGAGACATATCACATCATTAATGAGAAAAAAGGAAATCACTTTCCTTCCGGTATCAGAGAAGATATGAGTGAAAATAGCAGCTCAAAATAGTGATTCCACTTTTGCTGGGAGAATACTTGGTCGATTCATAATTATTTTTTTTCATATGAAATAAATCGGAAATAATAAGTATTGAAAGATAACTTCATCCATCACAATATCACAATATTTCAGTATTCTTGTGGCAGTGTGCTTGCTGTGGGACAAGAACGCGGAATAGCTACGTGATACAATAATAGCACTGATCCACGGCTGATACAACTGAATCGAGGGTCGACTGTTATAACAGCAAGCGTCTGTAAGCTGCTCTACAGTGGCTGGCACATGTTAAACATTTAGCAATAACTAAACAATTGCAGCTACTATGAAGCAAAGCATTATTGTCTTTGTTCAAAGTTTACACTATTTACAGCTTAAACCAACCAAAATACCAATGTAGAACACATTCATCAATACTTTCTTTACATATAATGATTATTGTTCGTTTGCTTCCATATCAAGTAGTCGTATTTCGGAAACTGGTTCTAAACTTCATAACAAGAAATACATTTTAATATCAGAAATTTGCATTGTTCTTCAATAACCCCACAGTAATAAAAATAGTTGTCTCTTAAGTATCATATCCCAGTAGACCGTGTCACATCACAATGCTTGACCTCTTCCAATAAGACTAAAGATATGCAATAGATATACAGTGAGTGACTTAGTTATGTCACAGTGGAACCAGATAGAAATATTGTAAATAACATAGCCTGGAGATAGTGAAACCAGGTGGAAATCAGACTACATGTATAAAATATCTGCGAGATATGCTTGTTATGATCGTAAAGGCAAAGAAATGATGCAATACGTCCATTTAGTACAGAATGCATCAAAAGCTGCTTGGACATGACATTAGACTGACAACTACTTTTATTACTGCAAGAGAAATCATCCAATGACTAACACTAATTCTGATTTCTGTTCAAGTACAGAGAAAAGATATGCAATGAAACGGATGATAATGATCGTGTGAGTGGCTTTAATACACCTCATCATAAACAGGGTGGTTGTGCACACTACGGATCAGTGTTTTAGTGTTAGGAACAAACTTTATACTTGTTAATAAGTTAGTTCATAAACGTATTGCAACACACAATATTTCATTCACTGCGAACACCATCTGAACATACTATTGGAATGAACATTAATATTCCACAATAACTTTCATTACTATCAGAAATATCATTGCTTTGCATTTCAATGACTATGTTCACAATTCTGTTACTAATTAATTATTTCATTATTCTACTTTCACATAAGAACTGACATAACGCTTCCAATAATGGAACGAAAGTCAATGTTAATAAGTATCGAAATAGAAATGTAGTCAATCTGTCATACATCTTCTACAAATGGGTTCTCAAGCCCTATCTGCACTGACGTAGAAGACGGTATGTCTAACTAATGGTCGCCCTAGGCAGTGGTATCGCCATGACTACCTGAGCAGAGGCGTTGTTAGGTGTGGGAGGTGTCGACGATGTATCGGAGTCAGGAGAATGTACGATGACTGGCTCAACCTCGGTCTGTCTCTGAGCAACCATCTCTGCAATCTCCGCAGCATTTGCATACAGGGGTGACTGGCTCTCTGAAAACAAAGCACAGGAAAACACTGCTGTACAACATGGCAAAATAGTGCAAACATCATTTATATATTTATTATTTCATTTTATAAATTTAGTCTTTGACATTGCAGTGCGACTATTTTACCTATTGACTAATGTTCCAAACGTTAGTTTTTCTAGTTGGGTAAACTGTGTAACTGTAACATTATCACGGTCGATCGCTCAGCGAGGTACATCGTGGTCTGACATTAGTATACATACCTAAATGAGGGACAATGGGCGGCGGCACTGCTTTGGGTTTTGGTTTGGGACCCAAAGCAGGCATGACAGGCTGCATCTTGTTGATGGTGGCCGATGGTCGGGAGTAGGGCGAGGCGGCTGAGCTGTGGGGGCGGAGGTTCTTGGCCCCGCCCTGGGCATCGTCCTTGCGCCTCTCCTGCTCTGACTGTGGCGGCTTGAACATGTCCACCTTCAGCGACGGCCGTGCGTGGTGAGACTTCTCATACGCCGACGATATGGTGTGCGGGCGGAAGTTGTCTCCCTTCTGTCCGCTGTTGGGGGCGTTGGGCCAGTTGTTCCAGGTGGAGTTAGCTGAGGGTGTGTGTTCGGAGGGCGTGGTTGGCGTGGAATCGACGTCAGGGGTGCCGGTGCTCGAGTTGTCCTTGTCGTTTATTGAATTCTGCAATGGTGAAACACAAGTTCTTGTTAACAACATCCTTATATTTGACCTACATGAATCCACTTTTTAACTTTTATTCCCATAGCAATTGACCAATTTAAGACAATAAAACTAGAACATAAAATAATGTAAATGGGAATAATTATCACAACAAATGGTTCTGCGTTTTATTCAAAGCCTAACAGTGGAAACTGCTTGTATAAGCCAAAGCTAACTGAATAACAAGTAGACAACACACATACATAGGGAGAAGCAAATAGTTATTCTAATAGATGGGAAGTAAGTAGTTAGCATGTAGTTATACTAGACAGACAAGCAAATACATATATGCACACACTTGCCATATTGTTATATGAAATTAGTTGGGCTTTTTTAAAATCCCGATTGCAATTTAGATCAAATATAATGTAATTAACAAAATATCGAATGAGTGAGTTTGTGAACAGTGTTACTATGAGAATCTTTGATACATTCTATAAGCAATAGATAACTGAAGACAAAATATAGTTGAATGTTCCATCAATCATGCATATGAAAAGTTAGATCCTAACAGCAGTCAAACAAAATGATGGTCAGACAATAAAGTTCCTCACTCCACATCTTTGTGGCTGAGAGATACAATGATCACTTGGCGGATGAATACAAGAGTGTGTCTATAGTTGTGTCTACATCTCTATGGTTGTGTCTAGATCTCTATGGTTGTGTCTAGTTGTGTCTACATCTCTATGGTTGTGTCTAGTTGTGTCTACATCTCTATGGTTGTGTCTAGTTGTGTCTACATCTCTATGGTTGTGTTCTATGGTTGTGTCTACATATCTAGGGTTGTCTACAAATCTATGGTTGTGTATTAATCTCTATGGTTGTCTACATATCTATGGTTGTCTTCATTTCTGTGATTGTCTACATTTCTATGGTTGTATCTATGTCTCCATGGTTGTGTATGTCTCTATGGTTGTCTACATATGGTTGTGTCTACATATCTATAGTTGTCTACATCTCTATGGTTGTGCTTACATCTCAATGGTTGTGTCTACATATCTATGGTTGTGTCTACCTCTATAGTTGTGCCTACATCTCTATGATTGTGTCTACGTCTCTATGGTTGTGTCTATGTCTATACAGCTGTGTCTACATCTTTAATAATAATGCCATTAATGCATATATAGAGTGCTGATATCTTCCAACATATGCTGTTCAGTGGTTGTGTCTACATCTCTACAGTTGTGTCTACGTCTCTATGGTCACGTGACACAAGGCCTACCTGGAACAGGTTTAGGGATTGGGGTGTGTTGGGCCGCAAGAACAACGTATCTTGTGATGTGAATCCAGAGTCCTGAGACGACACGCTCATTAAGCGCTGGTTCCCCACTAGAGTCGGCTGCCGGCGAGGAGAGAGAGAGAGATAACATAACAGCGTACACTCATGCCATAATGCATAATGGATGTTGCACGTGCAGGAGATGTGCTCATAGAACTATTGGTCCCACGGTTAAGGAACTTTGTTATTACATGTAGTATGACTTGGAGTTACATGAAGATTTGTGAACAAAACTCCTAGTTGTGCATGGAATTGTAAAGAGTTTTTGTAACCTCGGGGTCTCATTAATAGTCAAAACAGTTCTATAACTACAGGGCTGGTCAGCGGTGGTCCTCAATCCAGCAGACATGGGTTAGCTCCCTTAGTGTCATCAGCCACTCCTGCACATGCAGCAAGCTTCAACTCTATCTGTCATAACTGTACAGTGCTTCCTCTTCACCACCTTCTACAGTTGCCACATGTACTACTATAATTTGTACTCCTTCCTACAGATACCATCTGTATTACGATGTATACTCTCACCAACCTGCCAATATCATTTCATGGGATGCTTGATAATTACTTTTAAGGTAGTGTGACCCACTACAAGACCAAATTTCCCATGAATCATCAAGTTTTGAAGATAATGACTTCAACGAAATTCATTGAAGGACATAATGCAACTGTTATTAGTAAAAAGATATGTGCGAAAATATTCTTGTGTGTCAACCAATGACAATACAAATGCAATTGTTTCTTCCATGTTTTACATTTTTATGCACAAACTGCCGACCTTGAATCTAGTATATAACTGGCGGAGGAGGAAGCACTCTACCATGGACAGTCTCAAAGCATGAATCTGTTCTTTCCTTTCCAAGATATTTTGTCAGTGTTCAGTATGCAGTGAAGGGAATCTATAGATGCATACATGTTCCATAGACCTCCGATTGAAATACAACCAATTCACAAAGTGAACAGATAAAAAATGTCAAGCAAAAAAGGAACTAATATTAAAAGTAGCAATACCTGCAAATGAATGAATGTTATAGCATGATGACTGAGCATTAGCAACGCCATAGAGCATACGTGACTTAGTGGATGTGGTGGAGATCTACATACAGCAAGTCACAAGTCACGGGGACAACCCAGTTATAGCCACACTGACTCGACAAACAGTGACTTATGGAGGATGCGGGTGGGGGATTCATGCAACAGAAATGTGGTGAATTGGAATGAGGACGTGACGCTGTTTCATCGGCGTTGTCCTCCGTGGACCAAGGTGCCGGACAGTGGACTAACTGGTCCTCCTTGGACCAAGGTGCTGGACAGTGCCGGACAGTGGACTAACTGGTCCTCCGTGGACCAAGGTGCCGGACAGTGTACTAACTGGTCCTCCGTGGACCAAGGTGCCGGACAGTGGACTAACTGGTCCTCCGTGGACCAAGGTGCCGGACAGTGGACTAACTGGTCCTCCTCTTCTTGTTTACCTACCATGAGTTTCCACATCTATACATTAAAGAGTGCGAGGTGTTCCTTTCATGTTTGAACAGTGTTTGAGTACAGACAGGACAGAGGTGTTGAAAAGAACGGCCCTGATGTATTTCTCCTGACAGAGTCTTTACACTCGACTATTCTCTGACAAGGGCTATAATGACAAAAGATGCTGCACTACATTAGTGTGTAGTGGTGAGTTCAAGAGCCAGTAGGAATGTTGGACTGGACTGATCGCTAGATCAATTAATTGCTGTAGTAATGTTGGACTGGACTGATCGCTAGATCAATTAATTGCTGTAGGACTGTTGGACTGGACTGATCGCTAGATCAATTAATTG